>JAZHYW010067173.1:0-10938 GCA_037355805.1 Ixodes ricinus
GATTACTGATGGGGATGGGCGGACAGTGGTTCGAATCGAATAGCAGTGAGTGACTCAACAATGTTACATCGCAAAGAAAGCCACGACATACAGACTCTTTGCAGTGTCGAAGCTATAGAAATGATGCAGCGTTTTGGGGTTCTGAGCATTATTCGTCCACCCCTAATTAATGCTGGCATGTCAAAGTTTAGCGTGGAACGTGATTGGACCTGGCAGCCCGTGGCTCTTGGCCTTTAGTCCATCGTAGGATGAGACAAAGTATAGGGCTTTGCACCAAGAAACATTGACGGTGCCAATCTACACCCTTTCGAAATACTGCCCTCTTTTGGCTGTGAAATCCTACACAATGGCCGGACTAAAACCGCAGAGCTACACTGTTATGCGTTTGGTTGGAGGTAGAAGAAAAAACACACACAAAAAACAGGTGATGAGCGCAGTGACGTTGCGCTTTCGACGCTGTTTGATTGGATCGTGGGCTCCTATCGTTTGCCAAGCTCCGACGTTCGCTATCTTATGAAACGACTTGCACGTTCCACGATGTCAGTTGTTCGGCCATTTTGCAGGGGTACCGACCTCCTAAAAAATCGGCACGCGAATTCCGAAAGGGGTCTATGGTCAAATCTGCATCGTCGGGACTCAGGTAAAAATAAAAAAAGACGACGCGAACGGGGCTGTCATGGCGGGTCAAGGCTGTTTCACATGCTGCGATTCTCATCCGAAATCGGTGCGATTTCCAGTAAATGTGCGATTAAAATCGCAGTCGCACGGTCGCAGCGGCTCTGCGACTGGTTTCCACCAAGTTCGTATTTTGCTGCAGAGTCGGTGAGATCACTTCAATCGTGAACGAGCCGCTCATTGGCCAGCTTTAATCCGCGATAGTTGCGTATTCGGAAATGAATTTAGACACCTTAAAACTTTTGGTTTAATGCTTAATTATTAAAAATTTCTAGTTGGATATTGTATTCGTAAAAAGTTGTGTTTATTAAGACGTTTTTGTTGTATTCGTTAACATTTGCTAAGACGCTTTCTGTTGTATTTGTCGTATGTTTGTTGTTCGGACACGGACGCTTGGCGTCCGTGTCCGAACAGCTAGCCGCGCCGACAGAAATCGCGCGGTTGTTGGAGCATGTGAAACCAAACATTGCGATCGCACTCGCTGCGTCGGCTGTCACACCGATTTTTTTCGCAACAGTCGCTGCATGTGAAACATGCTTCACACCGCGAAACCTTTGCGATTCATTGCCGTCGACGCTCCGCCGGCTCCACTTCCTACGGCTTACGTGGAAATCGCTACAATTTCACAAAGGATCAGCTTCTCATCAGCTTTATTTATTCAGTTGTAAGTCAGCACCTTGTTAGTCGTACCTTCTCGTTCTGGTCCGTGTCTTTACACGATCCTTAATTTTAATCATTCAGCAGTTGAAGCAATCGTTCCAACAACAACAAAAAAACTAACGTTTTTTTTCGTTTTTTTTTTTGCAATGTTGTGGACAACATAAGTAGGCTTGGGAGACGCTGGCTAGCCCGTGGAAACGGAGCGCCAGGAACATACCAATACTTCCTGTTCTGACCACCAAATAACGCCACAGGATGTTTTTTTTTTTTTAGACTTTAGCGCACGGAGCGTTGCAGCAGCTGTGCATGCGCGCCGCAATAAGCGACCTTCCGTTTTTTGTTTCCTCACCTTTCGTTCATTTTACTTCATCATTACCAAAGCGGGACACGTTATTGCCACTTTAGATTTTACCGTGTCATTCTTTCCTGCATAGACCTTAGTGGAGGCTCGTCAGCGCACGCTTCAGCGGCTCGGCGTCTCGCTAAGACAAGAGAAGGTCAGCAATGGCGGCTGTCATCTGGCGCGTGTGCAAATCGTCTATAAAGCTACCGCACTTCTAATATTTCATTTCATTGCAGTTTAAGACAATTTATCTAATGTTCGAGGAAAAGCTCGTCTGAACTTTCGTCGAATACATAACTGAAAGATCGCGTGCTTTCCTGAAGCAGACAAAAAAAAATAGAAGTCCTGTGTCAATCCACAAAGCAGCCAAAGGGATAACTGCGACACCTTATCGGACCGGTGTGGGACTGGTGAAGTCGAGCGGGTTGAACATGAATACATAAAATTGAAAGAATAAAACACAGAGGACAAGCACAGGACAACCACTTATCGGACCCTTGTGTGTCCTACTGACCTTGCAGTTTAAGTGGGAATCCATCGCCACTGCCTGCTCGGAGAATGACACACTCGTCTATAACTATAAAACCATATGGATTGATGATGTCACATCACTATGCTAATAGTCAAGTGACATCATGACTTCATGTGAACATTTCTGTATAATTTCTGCGGACATTGCCTGTGGCGCGTTTTTCTTGTATGACAACCCTCTGACACTGGTCATACAAAAACTGTCTGCAGTCATGTTCGGAGCATGTTGGAAGCAGACATAGGCTTCGAGCATGCACGAGGCGTGTCCGCAGATAATTATGTCCTCATGCCTTCAGCGAACATGGTGTCTTTTGTGAGAGCAGACAGAAAGCGGCTTTAGTGTGTTTGCACTGGAACAAGCCCGCTAACAAGCTGTTATGTGCATTGGCTCGGTTACGGAAGGGCTACTAAGCTTTAGCCAAGCGAAATGCTTGGCTAAACTGTCCAGCGTAAAAAGCGTGAAGAGGCGAACTGTCATGGACTCTTCAAAGGACGGCTAATTTCAAAGTGCCTAACATTTGCCCAATGGTAGGAAAGACAGAGAAAATCAGCTTACCTGAGCCTGACCGAACTAAGGCAGAAAGTGCAACGAGCGGTTCCAGTGGTCTTTGTGCGGTCACTTGTCGTTGTTGCTTCACGAACGTTTGATGGCGCGAGCTTGCGAAAGAGTCGCACGAGCTCTTTTCTCTATTCTCTTCTTTAATAAAACACTGTAATAAAGGCATCATACCCTCGCGCCCACCGTGGGCACGTTCTTGCTCTTCTTTTATGCGCCAATGCCACCGTCTTGGTGCAACTATACTCCGTTCACCTTATATTGTACCGCAGACAAGAAGTGGAGCTCATAGCGTTGGGAGCTACTCTTAACGCACGAGGCTTGTGCCGCGAGATGCCCTAGAGCAGGAGCTCGCGTGTAGCCTTTCCTGCGGTACATCATAAGGTGAAACAGAGTATAAGAGATCGGTGGACGAGTGGACTTTCTTTTTTATAGCGCACACTAAAGCCTCTTGATGTGTTTGTGTTGCAAGTAGCGTCAAATGCGCCGGTGCACGAGGCCCGTGTCTCGAGCGGCCTTTAAAGAAAATGGCGGCGCAGCACAGAAATGTAAGCGGCTGTTGGAAGCGAATGGCAACGGAGCACCCGCTCGTAGCACGTGTACTTGTGCGTTTCCAGAATAAGTGTTGGCTGTACTTTTAAAAAATGGGCCGAAATTGCTGCTGTCACTACTTTGACTCTCAGCACTTTTCCTCGAGAATCGTATCGGTTATATATAACAAAGCATGGTGAATGCAGCCTCTCAGCACTTTTCCGCGGGGTGAACCTTCCCGAAACCCTCTTCTTCCTGGTGCCGCAGAGGTCCCAGCATTGTTTCCCTCGAGGCGTGGACTACCCCTCAGATCGACGCCCGCCAGACTTTACTCTCGCTCTGGGAGTTCGTCCGCGAAGCCGGGATAATCGGCAGAATATGATGCCCTGTTCCCCTATTCTCTACCCTTCCCCATCCCCAGCCTTAGGCCACAAGGCCATCCTTGTGCAATAAAAATCTTCTCTCTCTGTCCCTGGTGCAAGCAGATCAGGTCACTTAGTGTGTGCATGAAGGTCGTGATCGCGATGGGCATAAAACGACAAACCCATTCCTAAATTCGTATTTATTCACCGCGAACGGGCCTGCGGCGGATAGTCGGCGGTTTCGTGCAACGTTATTAGATTAGCTCGGTTGCGGAACTGCTCACGCTGATTGCACAAGCAGTAGCCTCCTCCTCCCCCCCCCCCTCCCCGCCCGTCGTTCGACACGCCGGGCGGCTGCTATGGTAACTGCAGTGTATTCTATGGGATACGTACGTTTCGAAGAACAGCGTCTAGATGGCGTCCTACCGTACTCTATGGTTGAGTTCCTGTATAGGCTCTCTACGGGAGCCAGAGTTGCGCGTTCATCCCCGTAGCGCCGTCTTTCTTGCACGGCATGTTGATCCTGCTCCTCACATGACTGAAGTCGGCGAATAGCGGCGCCGCGCGTTCGAGGTCGCGCTCGAAAGCAGGGGAACGTACGCTGGGGTGCGTGCAACGCCCACTTTCCTGCACGGCATTTGATCCTGCTCCTTACCCGCTTTTGCAGGGTAGCTAAGCTCGTCTACGGCGAGAATTTCTCCGATGCGACGTAACGGGAAACGGGAGGAGTTTCTTTTGACTCCGCGCCGGTGTGAGTTTCCCACTCCTCCTCAGAGAAACTTGCAGTATTTGCTTGCAGGGTGGCTAAGCTCGCGCCATCTAAGCATCGCAAAGAAAAAAGGTTGATGCCGTGTTGGTCTCTGCCCAAAAGCCTATTTCGAAAAAAATAATAACGTTAAGAAAAATAGTTTTGTTTTTTAGAAAGTAACTTTTTATTCGTTCATTATAAGGCCATAGTTTCAATTAGAAACATACTGGGAATCGTCAATAACCCCTATATCAACCCTTTTTAGACAAGTATTTGGCCGAGCATTTTACTCTGCTTTGATAAACCCCTCGATTCTGACGCGTACTCTGGTTTTGGCTTCTTATCCAAGCACATCTTGGCGGTAGCTGTCCTGCCCTCCGACGACCGAAGCGCCAGTGTCGCCCGCCCTCCCGCCTCCCTATCTTGCAATGTCATGCTCTTTCGAACAGCGAGGCGTTCCTTATCGCCTGGCCGCGCGCGCCTCTACACTTCTTTGTTTTCTACGAGAGAGGGAAGGGAGGCGGGCGAGACTGGCGAATTATCTGGCCTTCGTTCCGCGCTTTGCACAGCACAGGGGCAACACGTTTTGCACAGCACTGCCGCAACAAACGACCCTATGCACATACCCTGGCGTTTTATATAAAGCCCACTATTAAAACGAGAAAAAAATGGATTTCAACTAAAACTCCAGTAAAGATTCTGTGTGCCCGCTTTAACCACCACCCAATCAGGCCCCGCTTCGACCGCCCTGAAGGAGATTACACCACGCAAGGTACGAAAAATCTACTGTCTCAAAGTTGGACAGTCTGGAGGAAGTTCCTCCAGATTCTCAAACGGACGCGCCGACCATCCGCGAGCTTGCTGCCCACAGCTCTGTCCTGTGACGTCCTGAACTTCCCTCTCTTGGCCCAGGATAGAGGAGCTTTAGCCGAGGGCTCATGTCCGGCCCCCTCGTGACCATGATCCTCACAAGATACGAAACTATCGACTAAAAACCCCGCCGAGACGCGCTTGCTGGAATGTGAAGATCGCAAGCTGGACTGCAGGTTTGTAAACATTGGTATGGCGTATAGACGGTGACAGGTTAAAAAATTATGAGCCATTTCACTATGAAGGTGGATGACCAGCGAAGCTGTTTAGCACACGACACAGACGTGATACAGAATTTTTAATAAAGGTACGAACACATTTATTGTCTTCATCGGTGGTCATGTGACGAAAGGTACGCACACACATGTCAAGGACTATCGCCGCCCCGAGGAGCCGGAGGAAGCTAGACACGCGCGACGGGATCGCCATCCGGCGGAAGGAAAGGAAACCAGGCACGCAAGCGCTTGGAACGACGACAAAGAGAGAGCGGTGCGAGCCCTCTTTGCGTTTTTAGCTGACGCACACGAAAAATCTAAGGAACACTAGCCGTAAACAGCTTGGCTGTAAATTGCAGTAGATGGTACGCCTCAAACTCGCGATCCATGCTTTTCGCAGGACTTTGGCTGCGGATCCGTCGAAGTGCTACAAAATACAGAAAGCTCGCGCTGGAGGTGGATCATCTCCGGAGGTATTCACTGTACGCCATATTTGAGTGTGCTGTTCAGAACGCATGATCAGAACGAGCTCACATTAAAACGCTGCTATAACGGGCAATATTGCTGGTGTGGAATGCACGTTGCAAAAAGAACCATGGAAACTCGCCCTCGGCACGGGCTCAGGAGATGCGCAGACAGCTATGGCCGTCAGTGAAATACTCCCATGCTCCCTATTAGCGCTGAGAGGTTTCAGTGATGCCCTGAAATCTGGCCAAAGTCACTATATTAGCTCAATTACGGAACTGCCCATAGACGTTGCTTCCACGAGCAATACCCCCCCCCCTCTCCCCCCGTGGTTCGCCTCTTGTCATTCGACGCGCCACCGTTTTGAAGACGGCTGCTATGGTCAATGCAGTGTATTCTATAAAATGCCTGTTTTGAAGCACAGTCTCTAATGGCGTTTCACCGTACTCTATTGAACGCAGTCTTAAAACAAAAATCAAGATGGCGTTTCAAACGACGGAAGGCAGACTGAAAAGAGTAAAGGGGGGGGGGGGGGAGGTACTGCAGGAGTTCCGCAACTTACCTAATCTAGTAACGTTGTGTCTGTTTCGCCGTGACGTCACGAGTTTTACCTTACACTGCACTACCAGAAAACCTAGTATAACTTTTCAATATATGCATTATGGAACTGAAAATCTGTTTCTGGAAACCTGGAATCCAGAGTGCAGACCATGGAATAAGTTCTGAACACCTGAAATCCAAATTAAACCCAGATAGATTTCCAGTTCCATACTCGAGATAGCGAAAAGTTATACTGGGTTTTCGGTAGGGAGGCTACTTATCATCGGTTGCGACGACTAAAGCTCCTTGATGCGTTTGTCTTGCAAGTAGCGTCCAGTGCGTTAATGCACGAGGCAAGTGCATCGTGTGGCCCTTGAAACCAATTGGTGGAAATGGACTGAAATGAACGGCCCTTGGAAGCGAATGGCGACGGACCACTCTCCAGTGTCACGTGTACGGCGCCAGTTCCCAAAACAATGGTTGGCGAAATACCAAGCGTAAATAGACCTCTTGTGAAATCGAAGCGATCTTAGCGGCGAAAAGCCGTGCAAGGCGAATTCGGTGCAAAATCACCAAGTTTCGGTCTCGATTGGCCAACCGTGCTTCACGACATCACGTCAAGACCAAATAAAATACTTGCATTTTTGTATATGCGACTTCCATAATATTATAATACTCTAGGTGTTGCCTACCAATACAGATGGAAGGCTAGATTCTCGAACGTTCCGGAGTTCGTGCCCAGGCAAACACAGGAAAATATACGGGAAAAAAATTGGGTTGTGTTATGTTTATACAACCTAGAACTTGGTCTGCCTCAACGGGCAACGAGAATCCCAGCTGTAGATGGAAAGTTAACCAGTGCAGTACAACCGCTAGCCTGGGGTCTTTAACATGCATCACAAAGTAGTTATACACGACCGGAAGGTGTACGATGGCACATGGAAGAAGTATATTCGGCCGATCATCCTGTATTGGCCCACAAAAATAAACTACTCATCGCAGAAAGCTGAAAATCCGTGAGAACATGACGCTAGCGGTGGTGACAAAATGCGAAAGTTTGAAAACACGACGCTACCTGAATAAAAAAAATAAAAATACTTCTTTTTCTTTTGAGCCGAGGTTAATGTATTTAAGCTTAATATTCATCAAACCAAGAAATGACGTTGTGGGAACCTGTAGGATTTATTTTCGTGGAAAAACTTATCACAAAAACGAAAACAATATTGTCTTTCTCGCGGGCAAGTTATTTCACTGCAATTAATGCTACAGGCGTCCACGATGTCTTCTTTTCTTTCTTTTTTGGCTTGATAACTATTAGCCTCAGGTGGACGTCGGCTCATTGCGAAATTTTGTTTTTATCTCGTATCTGTTGATCCAGGTAACGTCATGTTCTCAAACTTTCCCTTTTGTCCTCACCACTAGGGTCCCTTTCTCACGAAGTTTCGGCCTTCTACGAGGAGTAGTTTATATTCGCGGGTCAAAAAACCGAGTTTCATTTTCTCCGATTGGGCCCTGTAGAAAGCGTCCATTTGTCGCAAAATAAACAGCTTTAAATTTGATTTTGGTTTTGCGTCCTCCAATAATATGGCGTTAAATGTCAATCCATAGTTTTTGCTTGAAAGAAAACAACTGTTGCAATCGACACGCTGGCACGTGGTGCTTGTTCCCCGGTGCATTTCATGACCGTTATCGCTGCGAGGCCAACATATATTTACTGCTTCGCACTTTCTGTCGCGTTCCTGTACCTTCAAACCACAGCGACCAATTGGTCGAGAGTTGTGTAAATGCTGATTGAGTTTGTCGGTAGATAAAAATATGCACATGTCGAGCTACTGTGCGCGTCTAAACCAGAGCAGAGATAGATAGGAAAACGCGTGTGTAATCATGCGCTATCGGCGTTTGTTCTCCGAAGGTCGCTGAGGCCTGGTCATTTTGGCCACGCTATGAGCTCTAGCCTGCCTGATAAAATGCATGTCCACTTGTCCCGTACCGAGCGAAGGCAGCTGCGATCACAGAAGCTATTTATGAACACAGATTGTGTTGATCAGCTCAATTTTATGCAAAAAGCGTTACGTTCAGATGTGGCGAAAAACTAGTCCCTGCAAGTCAAGGCAACAAAAAGCATACACAGTTCATAGCAGGTATATACTTAATCGTACTCCTAAAAACGGAAATATGAATGAGTCCAATAAGCATACGAGAACGTAAAAAACATATATGCATTATACGGGCCTCATATCATTTAAATAATTTATGATATGTTTATTAGACAAATCATATATCAAGTGTTTCGTTTTTTCCGAAATAGGGACATAAATACAACTGGGAATAATCAGGGTGTTGAAGATATGATTTTTTAAAGATAAAATAAATCAGATTTATCTAATTTTATTCACAATATTTTTATCTAAATCACTGTAGCTCGAAAGCAATGATTTTGTTTCACTACATGCATCTTTGAACAAACAATGCGGGAAAAAAGGATTACTGTAAATTTAAACAGCTTTTTGAGTGTGTTAACACCGACATACTTAAACCAAAACGCAGCTTGAGTTTTTTTTTTCTTTTTTTTTAGATAGTGAAGTTGTTTTATTTCTTTTTTCTGTCGCGTTCTGATATACTTGCAATATGACATTACTTTTTTTCGTATTTTGATTTGCTAGCAATGGGACATCGCGTAATTGGTGAACAAAGCAGAGGGTAGAAAGAAATCTCAACGCTTCGCCTTGCTCAGAAGAGCACCCCTTTTTGCTCATGCTGAGCCTGCTACGAATCTTTCTTGCTTAACTATTTGTTTTAGATACAAAACAAATGTTCATAGAAAGCATCCAATTATGGACAAAGTAAATAAAAAAGTATATTGAGGATTATTTTCGCGAAAAAGTTTGATCTAAATTATCATAGAAAAACCGGTGTGATTAAAATCATCATTAAGATCATAAAATAAATCACGATTCAAATCATCGAGATTTTTATTCTCTATTGCGCGATTAATTAATCGCAACAAATGAGAAGAACCAAGCGGCTCAATAGGAATCGAAACCCGGAACACGACACCTTTGCTCTGCGCAACAATTAGTTTTTTGTTTGTCGTTATTTTTTGGTGTTTTTTTTTATTGGTCTGGGTGTGACTCGCAGGAACTTGCGGCATCTTTAACGCCCCTCGGAGCGCGCAGCTGACTCTCAAGAAACGTAGCATATGGGTCCCCACGTGACCTCACGGATCATAACGCCCCAATGGATAGCGCAAAGTGAGTCAGTCCAGTGTCGAGAATTCCATCATGCAATCGTGCATATAGACCAGTGTCTGCTTTATCAGCTCTGTTCCATAAGGGCGCCGCCATGCCTGTTTATATGCTGACGCCATGGCAGTAGGGGGCTGCGCTTTTTCCAAGCCTCCGTTGGTTCGTGTTTTTTTTATTCTTTTTTTAGAAATTTTTGCACATATCGTAGTGCAAGAACGTCACAAACGCACAGTCACGAAGCTCCAAGTACAACACCGACACCAAGAGTGCTGTAAAAAAGCAAAAATCTTGTTTTATGCGCAGACCCTCTCTTCACGAGAGCCCATCCGTTTCAGATTATTATCCCATTTCTATCGCTGGGTCTAGGATTTGGGGTCACTGGTCTACAAGTTCATGAGCGAAGAGGAGGTGTACAACGTCTTCCGTTTTGCTTAGCAGACTTTTTGCATTAGGACAAGTCGTTTTTAACGATGCCAGGTAATGACGGCTTGTCAGTCAAAGCTACGCGAAGCTCAAGTTTGTCCGCTTCTTTTTGCATGGTATCTAGTGATGTCAGAACGCCGATCTCTGATTGGCTCTGATTGGAAGGACAGTGGGTAGGCCTCAAAGCAAGCTGCCTTGAGGTCTACCCACTATCCTTCAATCAGAGCCAATCAGAGTTCGGCGTTTCTGACGTCACCACAACCCTGCAAAAAGAAGCAGACGAACTTGCGCTCCGCATCATCCGTTTTAAGTCCGACTGCAGCTGACATTACTGATCATATGGAGGCAATCGAGCATCGGCGAAAGTGCACCGTCACGAAGCCAGTCGTCTTTGTGCGTTTGCAATCGCCGACTAAATCAATCAAGCACACACAAAAAAAAACGAAGGATCATGGGGTGTTCATTGAGCGTGATTAGTTCATCCGGGGATATCAAACCACAAAGAGAACGGACGCCGTGAAGATGTAGGTACGTTTGCAGACGTGTTTATTCTTGCCCTCAGAGTTATTTATACCCTCATCCCACGTAAAAGGTTCGTTGTCAATTAAAAGCCTATCCTTCGCAATTTTGACCTTTGACCTTTTGTGTTTATATTTTATAGCGCTTTCCAAAAGGTTCTGTTGCGCGGTCGAATCACGTGAGTAGGCCTTCCTTATCGAAATAGTTGATCCTATCAGCTTCGAACAGTTTCCAAAATCACCAAATCATTTTTGT
>JAZHYW010067174.1:0-62706 GCA_037355805.1 Ixodes ricinus
ATTAAAAGTAAACATCTTCGACAGAAATCTGTGTGGTTAGGAAACGGTTAAAAAAAAGAATTGAATCTCTAATTAATTAAAACAATTCCCGACGTTTCGGGACTAACTCGGTCCCTTGGTCACGCGTGCCTGTGAGGTGGACAGAGGCTGGCTGCGTCCGAGATTTTCCACGGTATGACGGAATCCTGAGACGCTTGGGAGAGTTCCCGACGACGTGTTCAACATGAGATCGCGATCACTCACAAGTCCACCATCCGTCGCCGACTCCTCTCCCCAAGGACAGACCGGGAGAGAAGTCTCAAGGCCTCATCTCCCGGCCTACCTGGGCAAAACCAAAATACTTCCCGGAACTCACCCGCTGCGACAAATACGACGTCAAGAATGAAAAGGAGTGTCCTCGCTATTCATGCAACGTTCAAGCACGTGCCCTCGCTGAACACGCAGCGAAACCAGAGCCGGCTTGCTAGAACAGCGTCTCAGACTGAGACTGAGTCAAAGGAAGCAGTGCAAAGGGTGGGGCGCGCGACTGTCTTGAGACGCGGCTTGAGTCCATCTCAGCTCGAGCGCTGACTTTGGCATTGCTTTCTTTCCCACAGTCTCAGCTGAGACGCTGTTTCTAGCAAGTCGAACCAGGTCTCTGAGTGTTCTTCGACAAAGGCGAGATCCCTGCCACAGATCAACACTGCTGCGTTTATAATCCTGATACATTCAGACAATAAAAGGAGGTATCATCAGGTCGTCGGGAACTGCCCTGAACCGTGTACCGTGTACGTCGCAGGACTCTGTCACATCGTGTAAAAACTCGGACGCAGTCAGCCTGCATAAACAGCGCTCTTCTCCGTCAACCTTAGTCACCCGCGTGACCGTGTTGATCCCGAACATCGGAGGTTTGTCTTTGCTATGACTTTGGTTAAAGTTTCCATTCTTCGTCAAATTGCTTTTAAGCGTTAAAATAATTCTGGAAATATGTTCATGCAAATGAGAGGTTAATTTGGCTTTACGTTTTGTTCTTTTGAAACGCGCACTAGTCATTGCAAATTGTTACATGGCTCGGCATTTTACCTCCAATGTAGATTCTCTCCATAAGCAAACACGTTTTCAGCAATGTTCGTTGGCGTGCATGCAGGACGACGCGGTTTCACGGTGATCAAGTTAAGTATATGCTATTTAACGAAGATAAAATAGAGTACAGATATTTTCTTTTGCCAATACAATAAACGTATACGTGGGTAAGGGGCCTGATGATTATTAAATGAAGATGGTTCTTAGATCTAACCTCAAACGTTTAGGATTGAAATAGTCACAACAGCTTTGGGAAAATCTTTCCAAACTGTTGAAAGTACTGATTATAATGTATATACCTAAATATAGTAATTAAAAGAATGATTGAATGCTAATGTATATACCTAAATATGCGTTTGAAGTTCTTAGTGTTGAAGTTACAGGTAATATTATTAAGGAGTTCTCTAAATAAAGTACATTTAACGGCATACTTCTTAAATGTTCTTCGAACTAAGCATCGGAAAAAAATTGTATGCCCCGTTTTCAGAAAACACATATACACATTTTGTTTTATTAGCAATATGCTGTCGAAACGTGAATGTATGATAACGAAATGGAGCGAACGATACAATTTCGTAGATATTTGAGTTGGTAGAATCAATCTCAGAATACATTTGAAAACAGTAATGACTCTATCTTGATAATTTGCTCCTCAAACATAAAATAAATAGTCGATTAAAATACTATTATGGCACAGAGATACAAATTTACAACCAAGCTATCATACGTCAATCATCTTCAGCCAATGAGAGATGTATGCACCTTGTAAGCGCGGGGCGGGGCTTAGCGGGCTGCGGCATAGTTCTGCACCTAAATTGCGTCGAAGAGCATACATATTGCGCAAACACATTTTTTTCCGTGGACAGAATTATTTTCAAAAGTATCTGTCTCATCTACGCCCTTTAAAATGTTTTCCCTTGCAGTGTCCCTTTAAGAGTCATTGGGTTAATGTAGGGAACTCCAAAAATATTTGAGGTGACTTCAGCACCATGCAAGGCACTAGGTAGCCAGAGACAGCAAGGATGGATCAAGTGTAGAGTGATTAGGTAAAGTTTGAGTTCGTCCACTTATGAGTGAAGGGAACTAATTTAAACTTCACTGTGGTAAAGGGGCCGTGAAACGGCATTGGGTTGGAAATGTTTCTCACTTTACACAAGCTTACTGACACTAGTGTGACCCAAGTATACTTCTAGGCAACGCCACTAACCAAGAATCTTCTTTGTCGCGGTGTAATTTCAAGGATACAAGCTGACTTTTTCTTTCACTCTCTCCTCGCAGAGCTTGGATAACGTAGCCATGAGTATAGCAGTGTCGATGCAGTCGCGGGGATCACCTAACCGTGACTATAGGGAGTTTTAGAATAGGGACTTCATGTGTTTAGGGGCCCCTAAGAACTATGGGGACGCACGTGGCGTGTTGCTCGCACCACCACCTTATAGCATAGAGTTTTCACAGCGCAGCGTGGACTGCTTGCGATTCTCGCCTGCAGTACTAATGTGGCTAACGAGCGAAATATACAGAATCAAGAAATATAAAAAGTAAAACATTTGCGTAGCAGGCGCATGACCGACGATGCGATAATGCAATAGGTAAAAAATGTTCCGTTTTCGCATCTCCGGCCTCGGGCCGTCTGCACGAGTGGTAACTTAGCGCACCCCGCGCTTGAAGTCGTAAAATTGACTGATTTAGCGGTTTTAGTTGACGCGCAGAGAGTTTCTCATTGGAACCATAGGTTTATTCACTAACCAAAAAGGTTATTTAGTGAGTTTTAAGTAATTATTTTGTTAATTGGTATGTTTTTTGCAATCCCTGACGTCCGCAGTGACTAACAGGTTGTTCCCGAAAAGAGTTTATTTTTATTCTTTTAATGCGTTAGCATTTATGGCCCCGATGTATGCAGCCGTTTTTCGTTTGGACGGTCGTGGTTTCGACTGGACTGGACCGGCTTCGTGAGGCCGATGCGCGGTTCCCGCCGTGCTCTTTTCGCTCCATCCGTTCGCTCGTTACGTCCACTTTCCCTCTTACAAGAGGGAAAGAGTATTCTGACACGTTTCCAACGCAAGAGGAGGGGATCGAGCGGCCGTGGCGGTGGCACAACGTACGCGACAACGGAAAACCGAGGCGCAGCGACGACGCCGTTTGCGCGAAACCGCCAACACCCGGGAGAAAAGATTGTCCTTTCGAAGACAACATTATGCTAACCATAGGATAGGCGGCGATCGACGGAAGCTGTGGTGACTGCATCCATTTGCCGTCGACGCGTGTGAGAACAGACTGGCTCTCCGAACACAACGGAATGCGGACCGTTGCGAGGTTGAAATAACCATCCAATTCGCTGAGTCGGAACCTCTGTTCTAAATTCGAACGGATTTCGTCGAAGAATCAGCGAGCAACAGCAGCGATATCGGCATGATTCTTTTTTTCAAAAGCACTCTAGTTTTAGGAATTTCTGAAAAACTTTGCAGAAACGCCCGGTATATTTGATGATAGTATATAAGCAGTTTTCGACGTTTTTGAGCTAATATTGTGAGTGATCTGGGATGTGGATATTTTAAGGTTATTGACTCACCTTTAGGATTCCTGCAGGCGAAAGGGCAATTGGCTCCGTGAAAGAGTAGTCTACCTCTGGTACTAACGGAATGTTACTTAGATCCTCAGTCGTCGAAATAGACAAAAACAATTATGAATAAAATTTGGGCAGCTTCCATCCGGTAAGGGTTGGACAAAATGGCTGATAAGGCTATCGTGGTATGAGATTTTATTAGTTACCAATACTTCTAGATTTTTATTGAATGTATGGTTTATCAAAATTACATTTTTATTTTGATTTTTTATGCCTATTGGATATTACTTTTTTTGCAGTGAGAGTACTCCAAAATTGTATCAGAATTGCATTGTCTGCTGTTTAATGAAATGTTCTTGTTCTTGTTACAGAGAGCGTTTAATAATTTCTTGAACCATGGCTGATTGTTCTCGAAGCAAATCGAAACGACGGGAGCATGGGCGTCGATGAGTTCAGATAACTTTTTATAAAGATATTCCAATTGCTGTCTAGGTAAGGCCTTGAAAGTCGACGATGAAAGAAGAAGAAAATAGGAGGTTTCCTGTAAACTAAGCCGTAATCCGCTTCTTCGTGATTTTTTTTTTTGTAAATTAGCATAACATAATTTTGGGGTTTGTTAGACAAAATAGGTATGAATATTTGCTTATTTTTAAATCTCTAAAGCCTCACTGCAGAGCGGGTTCCAAGAAAGGGTGTGTTATTTAAAAGAAGGGAGATACAAGAAAAGGAACCAAGTAGCGACTCTACACATCGTTTTCCCGAAAGAGGACCAAAAGAAAAAAAGAAAAAGAGCTTCCTTCCTGTTGTGAGAACCGGGCAATGAGGAGCACTTAGCTCTCAACCAGGGCGACATTGTCGGGGCACCGTTATTCATGTACTGGGTGCAACGGCGACCAACAGAAGAAAGAAACAAGTCTATGGGCCGTCCTACACCGCGTATGCGAGAAGCGGCGGGATCAAGCGCCACCCATCTGGTTCCAAGCTCCCCTCTTTCTCTCTCCGGCACGGAGAAAGCGCGTAAGACATTACCACGGGAATTCGGAAGTACTTCCTTCTCCCACCGTCATTCCCAGTGTGATCGGTGGACTGTATCAACGCGAAAAGAAGGAGCCCAGCTGAGCGAGATTCGCGGCCAACGACGGTTGTCCGCGCAATGGACGCAATGGACACGCGCAATGGACGCACGAGTGGATTAGACGGCACACTCACGATTCACACCGTACCGTTTACTTACGTTGTGTTATGTTACGGGAGCTTACGTCGAGTGACGTCCGCGAGTGACCGGGACATTCGTGCTTTCCTGGAAGCACGGCAACCGATTCAAGGAATAGCTTTGCACGAGTTATATCAAGCTCGGATTTCCCGCTGACTCGCGTTAAAATCACATGGTATTGTAGGCAAACGTTATCGAACAGTGCTGTGCGCATGGGCTTTTCATTCCGCACTCGCTATTTCTTTCGTAAATGGTACGTGCGCGATGCTGCTTCAAATTTGTGGTACCTTCGTTACAAACAAGAGCATCTAGTCATGGTATAAAATCACCGATAGTGGCGTCTAAAAAGCGGATTCATACGACCTTGTCTATGCCCACACTCTGAGGGCATGCACGGGACAATACGCGCGACGAGTTCGAAGTCTTGCTATGTGCGTTGTCCAGGGAAGTGTAAAATTAGGCACAAAATTCATGGAATTCGGTGCAGTATTTAGAAAGTTGTATACTAGGTAGCGGAAGCTATACTGAATCAAGGTGTTTAGCCACTACCAGTCATCTATTCATTCATGCGTATGTTCTCAGACTTTTGGTTCTGTTCATTGAGATAGTGGTGAAATTACTGTTTATAATGCGTTTCTATAAGCCCATCAAAAAGTGGAGTGAAAACGTCCAGGCTCCTCTATTGAGAATGACTCTATTCCGTTGCAACTTCAGCCCGTTGAGGAACAAACAAATATAAGAAATGACTGACCATTGTGCCGTCTGTCATCTTCCAAGTCGCAGTTACCTCGGTCTGGCCTGGAACGCTGAACGATTCCTTCATGGTAACCTCCGTGGTTTTGATTTCGGTGCCGGCTCTCTCATTTTTGGAGTCGATCGCTGTACTTACTTCGAACCCCGCATCGCCCAGCTTCTTTGGGAGATCGAGAAACATACTAAAGCCTAGTCCTGTGCGTACAGAGTTCTCAACCTCCCAGGAAAGAAAGTTGGAAACTGTCTTGATGTGTTGGACATTCACCGAAATGGGAGTTTTCTTTTGATTGTTCTGGAAGGTTTGGCTGTACAGAGCATCAGGTTTTGCAACTTTTGAGGTCGCCTCGCCATATGAAATACCCTTGACAGAAACCTTCATGCGATACCTGCAAAGACGGCGCAGACTTTGTTACGCCAAACTTCGCCAGAGTGCTTGTGCACTCAGTACAGGGATTCACATTTTTGACATCTGAATGCCCCGTGTAAATCATGTAGACTGAGCCACTTATTTTAATTGCAAACAAGCAGTGTTCCAGTCATCCTTGACACATCTACCTGTAACAAGGTCAGTGGCATCGAGAGAAAAGGGGGTGGAGGGAGGAGAAATGCACCCCCCCCTTCCCCCGACATTTTAGACATTTCTAGTAACTTTGAGAAGAGAAGGTTTATTCCTCTGGGACCCCATGGTGCACTCCTTATCTCCCATTTCCGACGCCATTGAACGAGGCACACATACAGGGCCAATGTTTTCAGATGGGGAAATTCTCCACCAGATTTTGGAAATCCGGTGTAGTATTTAGCCTTTGGTGTCGTTGTTAGCAGTCTTGGGTAGTATCGCGATACTGCATGTAACTCTCTACTTTTTTTTGGGTAACTTTTAACTGTAAATCTATAGATTTTACATTTGTAAAGATATACATCTCAAAAAGTGAAATGAGATTTTTTTTGAAGAGTTCCAAATAAATATAAATTGCAGTCATTGTGTTTTGTCATCAATGTATCCACAGATGAATAATAAAAAAACACGAAAGTATCTTGAAAGGAACTATAAGTTACTCTGACTAAGTAACTGTAATTGCAACGCAATATTTTTATTTTTAAGTAACCGCAACTGTAACTTAAATACATTTTTGGCGAACTATCTGTAACTGCAGCTAAATACTTTTTTAAAAGTGAGTTACTCAAAACTGCTAGTGAGGGAACTACTGCGCTAGACAAAATTTGGTAAAATTTGGGATAATGCCCCGTGACCCTAGAGCCGGAGTCACACTACCGGAGTCACACTACCGGAGTCACCGCGAGATCCGTGGTTCGAATGCCGCGTGCCAAGTTTCCTCCTCGAACTCATTGCCGTGCGGCATTCGAACCACGGATCTCGCGGTGACTCGCGTTCGAATCCGTTTGCAGACTGTATTTTGTACGATGTATAAGGAGTGTGACTCCGGCTTTAGGCACTGAAAGCCAATACATCTTAAAATATAATACAATAAAAGTGTACTAATTATGCACTTCAATAAACACATCGGAAAGCAGACTTCAGTATGTTTTACTTTTAGTGTATATGGGCAATTTCATTTCAAATCGTGCAAGAAAAAGTGGTGACGATTAAAAAGCCTTTGAAAGAAATACACATGCTGGGCCAATTCTTAATTAGAACGAGGCATGAAAACCGTATTTGCTGCAAGTTGTTAGTTCTGAAGGTGTTTTCTTTTTTACTTCCCCAATGTAGATTCTCAGGTTGGGCGAAGGTCACATGGCGCGAAATCGGGTGCTTCGCCAGGCTCAGATAGATTTAGCTCAACAAGGGAGCTTGGTACATGCTTTTGTTTTTAGACTATAAGAGCGAAACTGCCAAAAAATGTGTTTTCGTTCAAGTTTTTTTGAATTCAGAATTTGTCTTTAAAGACGATAATTTACATGGTTCGGATGATGAAAACGTCCGCTGTATTCCACATTAGGCACTCTAAGAAACCTGGAGCGTCTGCCCTCTCGCAAAGTAATTTGGAGAGTCAATTGCTGCTATCCACAACCCCCCCCCCCTTTCCCCACCCAAAAAAAAAAAAAAACGGTGTGCGCATTGGCATTGAGCACGATGAAACAATCTGCTGGAGCAGCGCAGACATTTTTTTTAACATGTTATCAGCCCCGCTATTCGCTAAGCGCCCTAGAGAGCCGCACTCTCCGAAGTGCTTGGCGGGGGAGCAAACGCTCCATAGCCCACCGTTCTCTATATAGTTCTTAGAGTGTGGCATAAATTACACATATATATCAAATGAAAGCTTGAAGGAAAGCTGAACCACTTTTCAGGAAATCTGAGGTAGGAGCGGACTTCTAAAGCTTTTTGTCCCGTGAATTCAGCTATCGCACTTAAGCTGAAGTAAACGTAAACCGCATTTACTTAAAAAAAAAAAAGCCCAGCGATTGCCGCAGGGCGTGTGGCGAGCCTCTCTGCCGCCTGTAATATGCCCAAAGCGTCGTGAAGTTACCGTCGGCATCCCCCAACCAGCTTAGTGGCAAGCAAGGGTCATCTGACACCGCCGATGACGTCACTTTTGCTAGGTTTTAAAGGTGGTAGCTTTATACGACGCACCAAACTCAGGAGCCGCGTGAGCACGAAATTTGTAGGTCGGTCAGTCGGTAACCGCTAAAAAATCTCTAAAAAAAAAAAAAGAAACGGTAGCCGTCTTTAGGAGTTGAACACTGGTCGGCGGCGTGGAAGCCGAATGCGCTGTTGACTGAACTAGGGATCCAGTACACAGGAACGGCAGGAGCAGAAGCAGGTGGTGTGAGAAAGCGCGCGAAGAGGAGAGGGGTGGAAAGGGCAAAAAAAGAGGAGCAGCAAAAGGATGTGTACAAAGAGTGCGCGGAACGTGGAGTGGAAAGGGCAGGAAAGCGCACTTCTCTCTCTTGGTGACCAGAAAATTCAGCGCAAAGGCTTGGTATCCGGGTGGTACTGAAGGGTAGCGCGCGCAGCGTCACTAAGAGACAATGGCGTGACGCAATTTGTTTCCATACAAAACCCTGCCGTAGGCACCACCCGAACTAAGAGCACCACCCACCCCAGCCACTGAAAGACTAAGGTTCATTCTGCCCTAGGTGCAACCCGAACTAAGAGCATCACCCACCCCAGCCACTGAAAGACTAAGGTTCATTCTGCCCTAGGTGCAACCCGAACTAAGAGCACCACCCACCCAGCCACTGAAAGACTAAGGTTCATTCTGCCCTAGGTGCAACCCGAACTAAGAGCACCACCCACCGCAGCCACTGAAAGACTAAGGTTCATTCTTCCCTAGGTGCAACCCGAACTAAGAGCATCACCACCCTATAAACCCAGTTAAAATGCCCATTGAGACCACTTTGAATTTTAGTTGGTGCCAGTTGGATCTCCTGCGTTCCAGTATGTACTAAGGCAGCCAATTGGCTACACTCTAAAAAAAAAAACCGTGCGTCTACTTTCCCGCACAACACTCGGAGAGCCAATCACCACAACTTACGGAGACAGCTCAGCGAATCACAATGCCGAAACATGTGTTTAGATCAAAAAACGCAGTCTGAGTTTCTCCGTTGATTTGTCTGCTGTAACGCTAGGACTACACCGCCTATGACGCCTCCCCGGCGACAGGTGCCATCTTGTTTCGAAAGTCACTGACGTCACGTCAGCGTCGCGTTGCGATTGGTTGCCGCTTTGCGGTTCGCGAAAGCGGTTGGGGCAAATCGGTCCCGAAGCGGTTGGCAAAAACGCGCTCACAACCGCTCGATCCCAGTCGCTTTGCCGTTGAGAACGCGCGGATCCGCTTTGCGGTTGCAGATCCGCTTCCAGTGTGAACGCGCCATTACAGTATTCCCATGGGCGTACTAACCGGGGGGGGGGGGGGCAAAGGGGCGCTTGCTCCCCAGTTCTCAGAGTGGGGGGCAAGGCATGTGTTTTGCCCCCCTGAAACAGCCGCCACTGGGCAGGGCAAACACTGGCCGGCGGTGCCCAAGGGATAC
The DNA here is from genome assembly GCA_037355805.1 of Ixodes ricinus. NCBI lineage: Eukaryota > Metazoa > Arthropoda > Arachnida > Ixodida > Ixodidae > Ixodes > Ixodes ricinus. Next base: position 9,582 of record JAZHYW010067174.1, read on the forward strand.
CAAGGGCACCGGCACCCGGCCCTGGGAGGGAGGGGGGGGGAAGGGGGGGGGACTCTGGTTTGCCCCCCCCCCTGAAAAACAAGTTGGTACGCCACTGAGTATTCCGTTCTTTCTTGGCGTCGTTTTAGTTGTTATTTTTTTTGCAAATAATTTAATTCTGCTGAAATATGTTTTCATTATGATTTTCTTTTTCTTTTCAGTGTACGTACTTTTCATACTTCTTGTCTTTCGGCAGCTCCTCGTGCGTTCCTGTTATATCCCACCACTTCACTTTAATCTGGTTGTGTTTTTCAATGAAACGGACGAATCTCAGTATGGCTTCTTCGATGTAGAACAACTCGCTGTGTGCTTGCCAGTGGAAGGAAATCACAAGAACCGTTACTTAATACACATGGACTCCGGGTCGCTCCTTCTTTGTCGCAATAAACGAGACGGCGATTTGGACTGCTCATTTGATATAGATGCATATCTAGGGGAGATTGCGACGACCGACGCAAACTGGCTCACGCAAGTTGATATTTTATAATATGAACGCCATTCTTCGTTGATATAGGTCTTATCTCAAAATCGCTTTCCTAAAAGATAGGCCCACCTTGCTCTTCAATCATTTTAACGGTAAGCTTCGTATTTATGTGTGCTTTGATCACCACATGATCTCAATCAATCAATGTTCATTACAGTGACCAGGAACAATCTCCGAATCTCCGTGTTGGCACACTTAATAATAATAATAATAATAATAATAATAATAATATTTAATAATAATTAATTATTATTATTTTATTTATTTATTTATTTATTTTGGAAAGGAGGGTAACGGCACAACGCAGGTTCGTCGAAGCCTTCAAGGGCTTGTAGGACTAAACTAAGGTTGTAGCTATATCAAAATTAGTGTCTAAAAAGAGAAGGAAATTCGAGAAAACAAATTTTGCACTTGAGGAGCTTTTACAGTAGTTCCAGTTGAAACAGTAAGCTCCTATTGCAGAAAAAAAAACGGTACAAAATTAAATAAAAAAGAATCTTGACATGTCACTTAACACCACTGAACTGTTTCTCCAAAAATTACACGTTGTAGGGCATTTCCATATGCAGTCGGAGGTTCTCAATCTATTAAAAAAATCACTTATTAAAGAAAAAAAGTACGAAGCAGTATTTGACACTATAATCTTGTGATTATACACACACACGTACAAAAAAATGTTTTAAGGCACACATGTAGTGTCAATATTATTGACAAAAAAAAACATATTAAGATCTTGGGAATAACCTAAGATAAAAATGCAAGGTGATAAAAACAAATTTGCACATTAACGGCATCCTACACACAAATACCCACGAAAGAGCACATGTGACCACGTGAAAGGGCAACCACGGACTTTTTTTTTTCTTTTGTACGCGCAAGCATAAACTGCTGTGTGTATGTTTATACCGCCGGAAGTTAGTCTGCCTTAGCGGGCGTCTGGTGTCTGAGCTGTAGATGAGAAATTTAGTGAGTGCAGTACAACCACTAGCTTGGGGTCTTTAACGTGCACCACGCAGTAGTGATACACGACCGCACGCCGCTATACGATGCTCATCCAGATCGAAACGGGCAGGGGTGCGGATTGAACCCAGGATGCCTTGGTTCTGCAGCGCGAGCCTTCGCTCCACGTGCTCCGAGCTGGTGTGCGCTAGCCCACTTCGGCCACCGATCCCCGAAGTATATTCTCAAATACACTCGGCACATTGAGGTTCATTTATTCGCGTTGGTATACAAGGTGTGCGCGCTACTTACGGCCGCCATGACAGGGGATATAAAGACGTCCGGCTCTCCTATGTTTACCTTGTGTTTGGGTGGGTACGCGACGACTGGTGGTTCACTAGCAAGCAATTCCGCGAGAGCTACGCTCTAGAAATGTCCCAGTGTCGTGCTTTTAAGTTGCCGATGCGTACCCGCACGAACAAGATGTCACAAGTGAAGTTATTTCGAATCTCTCGTGACGAGGAAGGCCACCGGCGCCGCCGAGCATGGGTGATCGCAGGACGACGTCATTGGCAGACGTTGATAGCCTACTTCAATCTGCTGACGACAGATGACGCAACGCGACAAACGCGAGCATGCGGTGCTGGCGCCGCGGCGCCTCCACGTCGACGATCTCCGTACACCGATCGGCCATTAATAAGGCACGTACAAATGCAATGTGCACGGTGATCTGGGAAAGAAACCTTGAGTGCCAAAGCAAGCAAGTCAGAACACTAGGAAATTGTGCATTACAGAAACTCGCGTCGCGCTGAAGGAAGCATAATAAAATATTTCGGAAGATTGTCTGCCAGAACCAAAACCTGGTCGGCGACCAAGGCGCGTATCTTCGCCACCTGGGAGATGTAGTTGCCCACCAGCGATGCCTTGCCGTTCACGACCGCAGTTAGTCCTCGGTGGTGAGACTTTTTGAAGTACTGCTCTCTTTTCACTGAGGGTTCTCAAAAATAAGGAAAAGCAATAGCCAACCGGAAGTGACTTACTCCCCTGGAAGTTAGGCCATTATTTGTTTTTGTTTACCTCCACACACTCTGTAGTATATATAAATATCTACTCAACATCACTTTTTCTCGCGTTATCGAATATTTGATGCCGGATAACAAGTGCTGAGACAGTTTCATCACTCACCTATGTCCACTATCCACTGAAACAAAGGAGAAAAAACGATACGGGGTTGAAACGTGCTTGTGCTAGACACTTTCTGGGAATCTGTGTTTTGGGCTAGCGTTAATGCCTTTTACCACACGAAAAGTCATTCGCAGCGTGCGCACGCCCAGAATACAGTGCTTTTTCGAACAGAGCCAGCCTGGGTAGCGAGTGGAGGTGACAACTCTTTTTCCAAATATTACAACGTCGCTTGCAGAACGTCCCACTCTGGCTGCGTGAGTCATCCTGTGTTAACCTTAGCTGCGTTCGATTTGCCCGCACCTCCTGCACCGGTGCAGAAAAGTGTAGGGCAGTGTACTTCCGGTGTGTATTGAGATAGGACCGGAAGTACGCCGCCCTACACTTGTCTGCACCGCTGCAGGAGGTGCAGGTAAATCGAAGGCAGCTCTTGTATACATTTGAGCTCGACGAAAGCGACGTCACACCCGACAACTGAGCAAATGCACGCGCCTAATGCGTCAACATCGGGATGGCAGCAGCTGTGGAACCATTTTATTTTTTATTCTTTTTAATCATAAGCACAGTTGGCTGGACGTTGCGGGGCAAAGTGCGCCGCATTTTGGTGAATTCATACTAGACCAATATCACTCAGCCAGAGCCGTGTATACACGAACTCATCTCTGTGACGTCACGGCGCGGTGGTGGCGCGTCGGCCGCACTTCCGGTCTGGGGCTGTGGGCAGAAGTCCCCATGCCAGACGTGTATTCCTGCGTTGTTTTGAAAGGAACCAGACAAAAACCTGCCTTCTCGTCAAAACGCCGAAACTGGGGCCGTACAAAAAGTGTCGAGAAAGGTTTGAAGGTCAGTTTTCACGTGCTCGGTTCGTCCGAGAATCTGGATATGTGCCGTGAAAAGGGAAAAGCAGACACCGTCGGACAACGATTGTTTGGGCGGGAAGCACTTTGGGTTGAATTCACGGATACTTGTGGTCATCAGATTTATTTGTTTTGTTCCAACATGAACGCCAGAAAACCGTCAAGCTGTGCGGACCACCTGCGGACTAGGTTCAGTGCGCCTTCAAGTTCAAAGGGCCGCCTGATTGTTCGAACTGTCGTCTGCTCTTTCAAACGTTTCTGATTATCGTCTGCTCTCTTAGACGACGCCGGTCCGTAGACCAAATGTTGGCCCGGTACTTGCGATAAGAAGTAAGTGCAGGCCTCAAAAAACTTAAATTTGAAGGTTGGTAAGCTGGCTCGATGTAAACAGTAGATACAAGGAGATGTTGATCATTGTTACCAGTGACCATCACCAACTTGTTATGCCTAATTCAGTTGGTCCGATTCTGCTTGCGATTTTCAGCATCGACGTCGACCATCTCAGCTACGTCTCACGCTTTTGCAGCCCGAGCGGCGTCGCGACTGAAAATTCCGAGCCAAATCTCATCATGCGAATCAGGCTTTAGCGTACATTCTGCGGCGCCCACGCGGAATGAATCGCCACATGTCACATTATTCACGCGAAGTTTTGCGGTGTAACGAGCCTCGGTAATTTCGCTGACGCCGCTCAAGATAGTCAGACATCGCCAAGAAGATGTAGAACCAACAATTCGAACGCGAAAAAGGGCAGGGGGACTCACACTGACGCCGACAACATCACCTTTCAATGGTGTGTTTATGGGCGACGGCGAGCTTGCTGCCACACCCCCATCGCGCATGCGCGGCGCCGGTGGCGTCCGCTAGGGGCGCTCCGGGCGCTCCGGTTTGTTTGTAAACATGAGTTGGTGTATAGAGAGAGTTTGGTCAATGGGTGGAGCGAGCAGAGCCAGGGCATGCACCAGGCGCAGATAGAGGGCTTGGCATGCTCTTGGGCAACCAGAAGCCTAAAAGAATCCCCTAGCGGTGGTAGCGAGAAACACTTTTATTAAGAGCGTATAAGGGTTAAATGTAGTAACTCTTTATGGTTGAAAATATGGTGCACGTGATGTTTCAATTATAATCATGCAAAAAGATTTCAGAAACGAATGTGCCGCTCGAACTTCTATTTTGCTCGGACAGAGTGTGAACCATCGAGTTAGAGGGCCTTAGAGCAATAAACTTGCAGCTGAAAGTGACCTCCAATTGGCCGCCGCCATGTTTTGACAACTAAACACGTGAACTTATAATTTTTGCTCTAGATTTTAACGAAGTACCGCGCACAAATGATTGCTTATTGATCTTTATTAACGGTACCGACGACATAAGTTATGTTTCGTTTGTTAAGTCCAAAATGTGCTTTTACGACAAAACTCGGGCAGCTTCGCAATGACGCCGCTAGATGCCGTCAGCCGCGGTAATGTATTTTGGGTTTTTATCGGAGCTAGACACTGATCGCTGGGGCTAACAGTATTGAAAAATAGTTTATCATGCTTTTTACAGCGATCACAGTACAAATCTTGACTCAGTTTTGCGTAAAAGCCTTGAGTATTTGGTACGGTCACGTGTCTAATGGTCAAAATTGTTCAACATGGCGGCGGCCAAGTGGGGATCACTTTTGCCTGGTGAACGGGATACCAGTTTATCGCTCTAAGCCCCTCTACCATGTTGGTGTGAACCGACGTTACTAGAACACTCAGTTCTGAAACTCACTCTTGAAACAGGGCAGTGGCGTCCACAGAGACCAAGCTAAATGCGATAACAGCGCCACCCTTTACCGACGAGTTGAAACATGTAAGGTGCTTTATATGGCCACTGCTAGAGTCACTGAACGTTCTCAGAGTACCGAAACTCTCAGGCTCGAGATGCCAAAATGGCGGCTCAATCTTTTCTTTACTGTGGTCTCCATGAGAAAGAATGTTTCTGCTTAACGACAAACAGAAAAACTCGTTTTGTAGGAAATTTTATTGGAGATTAGCACAAAATAACAAGCGCGTGATGTTTTCTAATGCCTTTAGTTTGCAAGGTTTTGCGGCACAATTAATATTGTTTTTATACAACCATGTCTCACCGGTAATTTCAGGTAGCGCGTCCCGACCAGGGCGCGTCCTAACTTCGGCAGTTATTCGAGGAGCGTCCGCTTGGGAGACGGCGATTGGCGTTCCTAAAACCCCTCCCACCGTATACGTTTCGACACCAAAATGGCAGATTAAAGCCAAAATAGAACAGTCGCAGCGGATGTTATCGAATGCGATACTCCCGAACCAATACAAACAGCCGTGTAGTTCCCCGAGTGGCAATGCTAGAGATTTTGAGGCATTGCGATCGCCATTAGATCGGTTCTCGAGTACGGATCGGTGCCACTTTTTCAGAGTAGGCTCTATGGCAGTTTCCCAACTGAGTTGTTTAAGCAACGTTGCTGTGAATGATCGGACGGCAGATTCCCGGCCCTTGGCGCCTGGCGTACGGATTATGTCGATCGTTCCGCTAGTCGCGCTCTTCCACCATGATCTTGGACGACCGTGATTGAAACATCACGTGCACCATTTTTTCAGTCAACGAGAATCACACCGACGCAGTTATTATTTTCGTTTCTCGCGACAACAGCCAGGGTATTATTTCCGGCTTCTGGTTGGCCACATTGGAATTTGTGAAGACACCTTGGGACGCGCCAGCCCACTTTCGGCCAATAGCCCCTCCTCATTTGCCTCCTACACTTCCCAATTGAATGTCCAAACTCTCTCATATACTGCTCTGCACCCAGCAGAAGATAAGGCCTGTGCACGAGGTCCTCGTTGATTGGATGAGGCTGAACCCTTTGAATCGGTTGGCGGCTTGCGCCACCTAGCCAGTGGATCCCCGACGCGCCCCAAAGCGGCAAAAACACTGAAGCTTGATTAGAGCCGCCGCAAAGCGGCAGACATGTCCGTTTCGATGACGACGCGTGCTAGCGTCGCGCTCGTTCTGAGACGCTGCAAGACGCGCTGGTGGCGATACTGACGGAAGCTTGGCGGCGCTCCTGGATAGACAAGTGATGACGTTGGGGGCAGAAAGACCTTCTAAGTGGTCTCTCTGATCTCGATCTCACGGTGGCAAAGTTGCATTGTTCACTTTAAACGAAAAAAATCAAGAAATGCACGAAGCATGGGATAAGTGAGAATACTAAAGAACCGAAAATAAGGATTCAGTCGCCACACTTGACGTTTAATGAACATGGCACTGGCACCTTTTGAGAATGCCTGTAGAGTTTTTATTTCCCAAAATAAAGTGGGGTTCAACTAAATGCGGTTATCCTCGATGCTCTGACAAAGCCCTATTGTTGCTTCTCTGTTTGACAAAGACACGCACTCTCTGATGATTCTAATCCTAAGGCGCGCAGTACTTGACTCAATGTGTGCTGCCGTTTCTCCTTTGCTTGATCTCTGCATCTCGATTTGACACGGGTCACATACGTGGCTTGCACGTGACGTCATCGCACAGGGCTTGGGGTCACTATGGTGGCCTTCCTGCTGAGTGCGGCTAAGCAGGGAGGCCACATCAATGGCAGCTGATCTGATATTAATGCGAGCCATGCATAAAACTGTCGTTAGAAATAGTACGCCCTGTTAGTGTGCGAACAGCCCAGTTTCTACGTGCCTTCTGACTTGTTAGCTGACTCCCAAGATTTCCAAGAACTAAGGAGCATGCCGGAAGTGCATGTACACGTGCTGCACGTGGACGCCTTGCTTTGTGAAAATTTTAAAGTAAATGGCTAAAATAGAACGACGGCGGCTGTACAGTCGTGTGCAAAGAAGAAAGCTATCCGAGCGACGACCAAATGATCTAAGCGCTGCCAAGACGCGAGCCATTGAACTAACAACCAAGCAAAGCATGCCCACGAGAGTGTGGTGGCCACTACTACCTTTGCTAGATGTCAGTCCGAACTCTCGCGTCGGGGCATGGTTACCGGTAATTTTTGGTCAGCTCGCTATGTCCGAGCGTCTGCAAAGCACCAATAGTTTTAATCTTTTATATGAGTGAATTGTTGCCGCAGACGCCAACACGTACAGCGCGCGTAACAACACACATGCCATGCTCCTTGGTGCTTGGGACTTTTGAAAATGGTCGTCTCGAAAGCAAAGATAAGACTAAGACTTGCGCTCAACTTACAAGTGCTGCGATGGCAAGGCTCACGCCCAGACCTGTCATTGCGCGTGCTGAGACACTCCGACGCTGCAACCTCGCACCGCAGAAGAGCTGAAGTCTTCAGCAAGCGTCCCTCCCAAAACAAAGCTTTCAACGGAGATGCAAAAAATAACAACAAACAACATAAAAAACTATTCCCTTCTTTGTGTTGTGTCTTTCTTCTAACATTGATTCAACGTATTGGTCGAACTAAATATATAACAAACAAACGCGCTAACAACTGACGGGTTTCAGGCCCAATACGCATATTGTTTTCGAGGCACTGGGAAATATGCGCACCTGACATCCACTCAAGGCGTATTCTGCTGTCTTACTCTCGCATATTTTTTTTTTTTAAGAAGATAATGGGACTTTGCCAGCTCTCCGTTTGTCACGAAACAATACGCGGTTATTTATTTTCTGTCATGATACGTCTGTGCTGTGTTTCGTTTCAAACTATGTAGTTTGAAACGGATGGCGCTGCTGTATTGCTGACGATTCGGTCTTTAAAGGCTCATGTGTGATATGTTTCGTTTTCAGCTCATTCTCGGAGTCCATCTCGTAATTGCGACCGACAGCGAGCATGTTGTAAAATATTCAGTCGATAATGCCGAAAGCGCGGGAGGGTCGCCGACAGAGAAGATCAAGCAAATGATGTTTAATCTGGCGGACTTAAAAACAAAAAGTCACGCTGAAATTTCTCCGGGGGCACTCCACGACGGAATGTGCGCACTAATGCATTTAATTCTCTCATTGTTCGGGGAAAGCGAATCAACTTTTGAGACAGATGAGAGTTTACGAGCGGGTAAAACTTGTTAATGATAAGAAGCAGATTAACGGTGACATACATTTATTTATTTATTAACGCGAGAGCGTTAAAAGAGCTGTGCAACGATTTTAACGTTGAAAGAATTGGCATCTTCTACTTTTGACATTGGTCACATTGTCACAAAGGAGAGAAAACACACCTCCTTCCTTCGAAATGTTGCGATTCCGCCGCGTAATCGCGAGGCAAAAATTAGAATATTCCTCGATCTGCAGCCGCGAGCGGCGGCCGTGAGAAACACGCGGCATGACGTCAAGAGGGGTCTTGTTGAAAGACAGCAAGTTGTGCGAATACCTACTCGATAAAAGGTAACTTTTCTATAAATCTTGTCGTTCCAACATAAATATAAATGCGTCAAAAACCTGGTATCATTGACAAACTTTTATTACACGAAGTTTGATGGCGCCATCTATCCTGGGTCCACAAAACCGTCAGCTCTATCTGCTACCGCGAACAGAGGAACCACAGTGAATAAGCATACAGTGGTCCCACTCAAGGCCCATTCCGGTACTTGGGCGTTAGGCAGCGCCCCCACCATATCGCGAACTAAACACTTTTTATATTTCTGATTTCTTGTTTCAGAACGCCGTGTAAAAGCAATCGTTATAACATTCATTATACCAGTAATCCTAATTTTTAAAAATATAAGAGACCCGATTTTTTTTTCGGGAAGGAATAAAGAATTCTTGACCTAAAACCGTTACACGGTTACGCACGGTTACGCCTAATGAGAGGAGTCGAGGCGCCGGGCTACGGGCTGCTGCGGAGATTGTGGAGTACACTTGCGTTTTTGGCGTTTAAATTCGAAGCTGATAATAAAGCACCCGCTAAGAAGCTGGTAAGTTGTCTATTCTAATATTTGTTATTGGTAAAGGAAGCATTGTGCTATATATTATACTTCGCTTCTGAAAGTCGTCTTTTCCGTGGAAAATATCGCTGAGGAACTCCCTCGTTACACAGACTTGCATGCGTTAAATTGAAACAATGTAGTGGTGGCTAATTATAAACGTGTGTATATAGAAGTTTGTGAGGTGCTGATTCTCCTCGCTGCATCGATGAAGCTAGTGGAACGGAATCGTCTTTTCATTCGGAATCATGGACAACAGAGTAACTGGGTGCTTTGCAGATGTACACTCTAAGAAAAGGGGAGTGCGACTTAGTCCCCGAGGGGCTTGGAAGTGCGGTGCCACAACCATTGGTCCCCTTGGGGACTAACGGGAAGGGGAGTAACAGTTGCACCCTGCCATTAGTCTCTCGCACTAGCACCGCTGGGACTAACTGTTACACCGTTTCAATTGCACCTCAAGGACCAACTGTTAGGCTCTTTGCGCTTGGTCCCCTGGGACCAACTTTTACACTGTTTCAATTGAACCCCGAGGACCAACTGCTAGTCCCTTGCACTTGGACTTCCACTGGTCCACCAAACGTGTTTTGAGCTCCTCCTAGTCCTTGATTATTGCCCGCCATCAACCAGGGCAACTGCCAACGAGCCTCTCGACGAAGTGCTCACCAAAGCGCTGGCGAAGCCTTATCGCGAAGTGCTGATGTTCGGAGACCTCAACAGCCATGTCGACTTGTGGGGTTCCGATACTCCCATCCCTTCCGATGTGACTGACGACACTGTCAGGCCTGGCGTCGACATCGGGTCTTTCTCAGATCTGCCGCTCTTCCCATCTATATCCCACCCTCCAGTTTCCTCGATCTTGCGTTTGTGTCCCATCCGACCCAAAGCCTTTCCTGTGACGATTACCCTGGCCACTCCAGAAGTGACCACCTGGCTATCGAAGTCACATACGCCATGGCTCTTCCCCGCAAGGGCTACTTCGCTCGCTAAGTATGGATGTTCCACCAGACTGATGAGAACACATGGCATGGTTGGCTCACCTCGCCCCATGATGCATGACCACTATGGGTGACGACTGCCTGTAAAACATGAACCTTTGGTTCGACTTGGTTTATGCGATCCAGAATGAGTGTGTGCCCTGTGTTGTTTCCCGCAGGAGAGGCTCTCGAGTCCCCGTGGATTACAAATGAGGACACCCGTGCTGCTCAGAAGAAGCGGGCATTTTTCAAGCGCGCGGCCCGTCTGCAGTGCGCTGAGGCACTCTCGCGAGCAAAGGCACTACAGTGCTCCCTGAAGGCCGACCGGCATGTTGCTGAAACTGCATTTGCCAACACCATTGCTTTCCGAGCGCGGAAGGAATTTACAGTCGAAGAAATAGGGGTGTATAGGGGTACACCCCTTGTCCCATATGTAACACCTCAAAACAACAATTCGACGTTCAGTCCACAGACGTCGAACCGACGATACCAACTTTCAAGAGCGGCTTGATAGTCGACCGATACAACTTATTAAAATAGCTAATGTACGCATTAAAGGCTACAGTAAGACAATCAAGGTTTTTTTGGCCTTGCTGCAAAACCTCAGTGTTTTTTTTGTTTCTTCTAGTCTTTGATACGCACATTAGCTATTTAGTACGTTATATCCAACAGCTATCAAGCCGCTCGTAAAAGTTGGTATCGCCAGCTCGACGTCAGTGGACTGAACGTCCAAATGTAGTTTTGGGGTGTTACATATGGGACAAGGGGTGTACCCCTATACACCCCCTATTTCTAAGAGTGTAGGGGTTTTTTGGCCCTACGTCAGCAAGTCACAAACTACGCGACAGGATCCGACCTTCGCCTCCAATGGCAGGATAGTCTCCTCACCAATAAGAGATTGCTGACATGTTTGGCAGCCAGTTCGCCTCAGCATCCACACCTCTTTCTACCCCTTCCCTACCTCTCCGCCACGACTCAGATATTAACTTGCCGTCTAACCCTAATATCCTCTCATACCTCTCTCTCACTCCTCAGACCTCATGGAGGCCCTAGGCTGCATCAAACGTTCTTATTCCGCTAGTACCCGACGGTATATCTCTCCCATCTTCCTCAAGATGATTCAACCCTACGTTCTCCCGTCCCTTCCGTACGTTCTCCCGTCCCTGCTACCCACCATCTTTTTTTCTTTTGATAACTCTGTTTTTAAGGATTGCCGGTGACAGGCCATGGTCACCCTTACTTTTAAGGTCGAAGGACAAGTCACCAAGTGACCCATCCAGTTATCGCCCAGTCGCCATCACATCTACCCTGTGCCGTACCCTGGAGCGAATCATCAACAGGCATCTTTTCAATCACCTGGACCGCCTCCAGCTCCTTGCACCATCCCAGCACGGGTTCCGGCGCTCTCGCTCGTGCGAGGCCGCCCTGGCAGCTGTTGGTCGCTACGTTAGCGACAACATGGACGGCCTCCTTTCCACCGACGTTGTTCAGCTAGACTAGCAGCGCTTTCGACAGGCTGAACGAAGACTGCCTTAGTAGGAAGTTGTCTGACTGTGAGGTAGGAGGCAGCTTGTTGTACTGGATTGATGATACGTTCCTCGCGAATCGCGGTTTTCGGGTAAGGCACAAGGGTGCTGTATGACATACCCTCGCAGCCCCCTCGGGCGTAGCTCAAGGGTCCGTTGTTGGCCCATCCCTCTTCAACGTGTATGTTCGCGACATTCCGCAGTCCGACGGGCTCTTAACCATCCAATACGCAGATTACACTATGTTGGCGATGTGCCTGCGCTCCCCCAATGATCTTGACACCATGCAAGCTCACCTGAACAAGGTGGCTCTCTGGTCTACCACTAACCACCTCCGTGTCAGCTACAGCAAGTGCGCCGTGATGCGGTTCAGTTCGGCCAGGAAGGTCCAATCACCCCACTACACGCTTGGAGGGCTCCTTCTCCCGTCTGTACAGAAGCTCGACATCTTGGGTGTATTATTCACGCCATCACTCCATTTCAGCCGTCATGTGGCTAGGGTGGTGAGCAGGTCTCGCAGTCTACTAGGCTTCGCTACCAGATTTTCCCGGCGTTTCGGACGGGAGACTCTGAAGACGCTGTACACGGCTCTGGTGCATCCCTCGATTAGAGTACTGCTCTTCCATCTGGAGCCCGCACCAGATCCACCTCACTGAGCGCCTAGAAAGTGTGCAGCGCCGCGAGACTCGAACGAACGCCTGCGGTCCCTTGGCTGGCACAGCCTGAGCCACCGTCGAACGGTGGCGTGTGTCCGACTCGTCGCTGTCGCTGCTGGTCCCTCGCTGGTCGGCTCCTACCTAGCCTCGGTCCCCCGGATCTCTAGCGGGACAGGCTATCGTATCCCTCTCCGCTCCCGCACCCGGCGACATGACGCTTCACTGTTCCCCTCCGCGGTGAGCGCGTATTTTTCTTTGCCGGAGCGCACGCGCCCGCGCCTGCCCGGGACCGGGGACGAACTTCACGACTTCAGCAAGAGTGTGTCGCGTGCCCTGTGTGCTCAATAAGATTTGTATAACCCGACCATTTCTCCCTTCATTTCGTTTCATTGTATAATCACCTTCATCATTTCGCCTGTTAACACACAGCCGAGGAGGCAGCCAGCACCCTGTATACGGGCTTCTGCCTTTTGGCTGCCTCAGGCACCCGGCTGTGTGGAAGTTGTGCCAATAAACACCTTTAACACCTTTAGTCGTGCAGCCTTTTTTCATTTTAATCAGCATGGGTTTCGCCAAAGTGTATCGACAGTCACGCAACTGATTGAAACATTTGAAGATGTTTCGGCTTCTTCTTACGAGCGAGGTCAGATTGAGGCGATATCTTGATCAACCTAAAACCTTGAATCGAGTGCCTCACAGTGAATGACTTCAAAAACTATTTTCCTATATGGTTTGAATCATAACGTAATATTGTGGGTCGGAGCGTACTTATTTAATCGTGTGCCGCTTGTAGAGATTAACGGTTTCTGTTTGGGCATATCAGCGCTACCCTCTGGGGTCCCTCTTGGACCGGTTTTATTTAGAGTTTTTTTTAATTTTTTAGTGGACCCATTTGTTTTAACGGAAACAAGCGTTAAGGTTGTTTTTTTTTAAGTTGGTGGCCATTGGAGTCACTAGAAAAGAGCCAAAATTGGTTCATTATTTAGCTTCATCTTCATTTCTTGGGATGTAAAAAAAATGCAATAAAACTGGAGATTGGACGCGAGACCTCATTATATAGCCAAGCCGTGAAGGGAAATTTTGATTTAAAATTTTACAGTGGGCTCCACGGAACGAGAAACGTCATCCCTGTACACGACTTCAAATCCAAACTAACTTGGCGAACAGCGTCTGTCACGTCGATCCCTCCGCTTTGCGCTTGCCTCGCATTGATCTCGTCGCGCGGACACCTGGGTTGGGGAGCCGGCGTAAATTCGGTCATTAAACTGTACTGCAAGAAACAAAGACCTTCGCGCACAATTAAGTTCTCCTTACGTAACGCGTATTTTCTTAGTGATACATTACCTTCGACTCGTTAGGGCCAAAACCAGAAACGATTTGAGTCGACGGCTCGGGGAGCTTGCAAAGAAGCAGGCATATTCAAATTCGATCGTTCTGTGGTTCTTGATTTGAGGAACGTTTATCGGCGCAGAATTCAGTTTCGCACAATCTTCGAAGAAGTCAGACGCCTTCAAACCTAACGAAGGGAAGTTTATGCTACAACTTGCGAGTCACTGAGGCTTATAAGGAAAACTACGCCTCGGTGATGCCATAAACAGATGATCCCCGTACAACTGCCACCATCTCTCAGCCAGGTGTAGCTCTGACGCTGTATGGAAAGCGTCTTCGACGGGTGTGATTATGTCTTCTATCCCGCCCACGCATAAAATGTGGTCCTGAACGGTAACAAATTACGTCACAGAGGCCTGCGTGTCATGTGGTTGGAAGTCGCGATCCTGGTGGCTGGTGCTACAAGCCCCGGCAAGAACTATGAGCGAACTCGAGCGTCGCTGTCGTCGCGGCGTCCCAACTTTTGGCAGCTGAAGCTTCCGTGAACTGTCAAGCTGCAGCAGAAGAGGCGTCTGCATACATCCATCACGGCTGCTAGAACACCACCATGACCTCGGCCGGCGACAGCATGACACTTCTGTTCCGGGCACAGCAGTGAGAAGGGTCAATCTCGCAGCTCCACCGAGACAGGCGCCGCGCCTGTCCGTGCGTGTTTATGCGATGGCGGTTTCACCTCGTGGCCAAAGCATAAACGACAGCCCGCGCGTCGAGCGCCCTCATTTCCCAATCGTGACCCATGACGCGCGGCGTGTGCCGCTGGTTTCCGCTAATATCCGTTGAACGGCGCAAAGACCCTGACGCTCTGACGCGTGTGCCACCACGCGGGTCTCACTCTCCCGAACCTCCCCCCTCTTCGTCCTCCGTGGGATCGCCCGGGGTCGATAAAAATCGCGCGCGGGTTTTGGTCAGCGGCCAGTGTTTATCGTGCCTCGTGCAGTTTGGAGCCGGCCGATGAACGCTCCGCGCCGTTCCATCGCCAACTGTTTTCGTCCTTTCCCGTGCCATGCACTCGTGGCTGTCGCTCGCCCACGTGCCTAACTCGAGCTGGAGGCTCGACCCCGGAGTCCGAGACGCGGCTGCACCATGAGAAGCGTCACCACATCTGTGCACGAGTCGATTTTGAACGTTTTGCTGTCGATCGGAAAACCTGACTTGTCGACCTTCTGAACTCTAGAGCTGTGGTGCCTCGATCGTGACGTCTTGGTTGAGAGGGGAGGGAAATACTGGACCACCTGTGCGTCTGGTGTGAACGCGAAGACAAACACGTTTGGCTAGCCTGTGGTGCAACAAACATGTGCATCTAATTTCGAGTGTACTGAGTTTTTGTTTAGTTAATGGTAGGTAAGTGCCAACTCCGCTCATTGTGGAAACTGTAACATGGCTAGTGTCGGGCCAGAACGTAGATTGACGTTTCGTATATATGATATGTTTTATTTCCTGGAACCAAGCTCTTGCTTCCCGAAGAAGCCGCAAAAGGAAGGGCACAACAAAGCGGCAATGTTTGCTTTGTTCGATTCGACTTTCTGAGCTATGCCGAAGTTTAAAAAAAGCACGTTCTCAACTTAACGATTTCAG
This sequence comes from Ixodes ricinus, assembly GCA_037355805.1. NCBI lineage: Eukaryota > Metazoa > Arthropoda > Arachnida > Ixodida > Ixodidae > Ixodes > Ixodes ricinus. The sequence goes on from JAZHYW010067174.1 coordinate 25,076, forward strand.
CCATTCTTACGACAGTCAACCAACAAAAACCCAAAAAAACCTTACACTTTTCAGTGGGCCAGGCTTGTCACGTTGTCAATCTGTGCGCGGTCAATCTATTTTTTTTTTGTTGATATCATTATTCGAATGCTAGAGAGCCTCGTAAATACGTGTCTACGCCTCATGTACCAAAGTATTCGCAGGTTTTGGTGGTCGAGAGACGTGCAAGCATGTAAGGTGCGACGAGCTGTACACTTGTTAGATATTATTCGGCGTGCACTTATTTAAACTCTAGATTGCATGATGCGATTTTTCATCACAGTTTAGATCTTTAACATTTCGACTTTGCTCAACTTAGACTGATTATTTACAGTGTCAATTTCCCCTTTCAAATGACAATGCTAAACAACCGCCAACGGTCCACAGCAAGCATCTGCCATACTTCGTTGTTTATTCACAGCGATTCGCGTTCTTAAGACGTTGCGGTAGAGAAAACCGACTTGCCCTGTTCACTCTCTGTCGCCGCAAACAGCTTTGTTTAGTCGCCCAAGGAAACACGCCGTCAGGCTAAGAAGGTGCTGTAGTTCAGCGACGTAGCTTTCGCAGCCCGACGCAGTTATCCAGCTTCGGGCGGATGAAGTGTCTATTATGTTCGATACCAGCGAGCCTGTTTCTAGCCAAATGGACTTGCGCTCTGCGACAAGGGAGCCGCCGTCAAGCCCCAGCGGCAGCGTGGTCCGCGTGCGGTCAGCCAGCATCCCTGCCTCTAGCAGGAGACGATCTCGCACCGGGCCTCAACAGACGCCTGGATATCCGCTGCAGACTTTCAGTGGTTCACCGCACAGCGCTCCCATCACTGTGCCCGAACGCTACTTGCAGTGTCGCCGTGACTCGGACTCGCGCACGAATCCGCCGGCTCTTCGGCTCCGCGTCTGTCTTCGAAGGCTCCTCGGCCGACTTGAGGAGGCGCCTTTCTCGATCGAGCGCTTCCCCGCCGGCGCAACCCTCGGGGGCCTCCATCTCCGCGCCGCAACAGGTCGCAGTCCTTCCGAGTGGCACGCGGAGCCACGGCGCAGCCAGACGAGCAGTCCGCGTTTCGGCCCCGCGTGGCGACGATGCCGACGGATCTGGGTAGGGGCGTCCTGCAGCGCAAACAGTGGCGGGAACGGTCCTCGAGTCCTGCTACGCTCGTGGGCAGCGTCGTGGGAGACGGACCGGGCAGTGAATCGTACTTGCTTCGGCAGTTCAGCACGACCGCCAAGGGGGAATCATCAACAGGGGAGACATGTTCCGCCAGAGGTCGAGAAGCAACAACAGCATGGCGTCGACTACGTCTTCGGTGACAACGTCCGATGGGACGACTAACCGCGCCCCAACACCGTGCCGCGTGGTCGTCCTGGGAGCCTCCGGAGTCGGCAAGACGGCCTTGGTGACGCAGTTCATGACCTCCGAGTCCCCCGGTGCCTACTGTATCTCGATCGGTGAGTGCAGGGAGCTGCTTGTTTGTCTCAACGTTGTTCTTTAAAGGGATACTGAACCGAAATTTGGATTTCGCAAAAGAAGGCCACAGAAGCATTGAACGAGACGCTCCGAACTCCAAAACATCACTCATACATCGATATCTCAAACGGATGGCCGTACTTTTGGAAAAGACGGGCGCGATCAAGGGAGGACTATGACGTCATTGTCCTCCTGGAGAATTTGAGAATGAGGGAAAGCGGCCTCGCTTCTCTCCTCCTCGCTTCGGTTCACCAGCTCGACGGGACATCGCGAGGAGGAGGGGGAATGAGAATCGTGACGTGACTTGTCTCGTCGGCCTCGTCGGCCGTGTTCAATCGCGCACTTCTCTTCCAAAAAAAAACGGCGATCCGTTTGAGATATCGCTGTATGAGTGATGTTCTTGGGTTTTGCAGCGTCCCGCCTATCCGTCCAGCCTTGTTTAGAGCTCGAAATTTCGGTTCAGTATCCCTTTAAATCCGCGCCGACACTGCAAATACATCATAAAAAAGACATTCTGCAGACAGTAGAGAGTTTTAGGAGCCGTTTTTGCACACCGATACGGTATAGGATGGACCCTCCTGTACGGACTGTGCACATGCGAGTCTTCTGTGGTAGGGCATGCGGAGTTCGTACCGGAGAGCCCATCCTATACCGTATCGGACGTGCAGAAACGGCTCCCTAAAATTCTCTTCTGTCTCAGGAGCGTTTCTTCCTTGTATGACGGTACTGTTACAACCTACATAAAAAAACCTACCTTCGAAGCATATTTATTTATTTATTCATTCACTTACCCACAGCGCCTGACGGCATTACAGTGGGGGCATACATACAACAAGATTATACTCAACAGCAGAAAAACAAAAATAAGCTTCTCGGAAAGCGCGCATGCATACACCAGGAAAAGCACAAACAAAGGATACAAAAAAAAACACTCAATGTGGCAAAAAAACAAAAAAAACGCACGTTGTCCATCATCTTAACAACTTCTGAGTACAGTTTGTTCCATTCGCCAATTGTTTTCGAGAAAGACAATATTTGAACTGGTTTGTTTTGCCTTTCGTTCATGATCGACTCGTGTGATACATAATCCGGGAAGAAAATATAGTTCTTTAATATATGCTATAAAATAATCTTAACCGTAATTTTTTTATTCTTACTTCAAGACATTCCCAACCTAAGGATTGCTTCACACTTGTCATGTTCAGTTTTCTAATGTAATTTTTATAGACATATCTAGTTGCTAAGTTTAGAACTCTCTCGCGTTTATTCCTATCGATGGCTATTTGTGAGTCCCAAGCTATACAAGCGTATTCGAGAACCAACCTACTATAACTTTTGTTCAGTAAATCCCGCGCACTTTACGGGATTTCTCTAATATTCCAACTTGAGGAGCCCAATGCTTTGCAAGATTTTGCTGGTATAAAATCTACATACCGATGCCAACATAAAGGCGCTGTTAGGTATACTGTTAAATATTTAAATTAAAATACATTTTTAGGGGGTAAGGGTGACCACCTTCCTGTTAGTGGAGTGCGGGGCACGCTTATCAAGGGGGGGGGGGGGGAGGAAGGAAGGGGGAGGTGACAATTAAAAAAATAACCTATTAAAGGTAATTTATCAACACACCACAAAATATGGCTCTGCTAACATATTTAACATCCTGTGCTGTCCGAAAACATATTATACACCTGCACATTATATTGCGGCAATTAAGCTAAAATAATTCTTACTCGCATATAAATATATTTTTTTATTATTATTATTTTGATGCCAACTGTGTTTGATTTTGATGCCAACTGTGTAAATATTTTGCAGAGAAGAGACCTCTTGCTCATGCTTTTTTGTAAACTCTCAGTTTTGCCAGTGACATATTTAGATTTTATTCGTTTATATGACTACTTTGGGCCCTGACCTGATGTGATAACAAGAATTAAAATGACACCGCCCTGCCAACGTGCTGGCATTTTTAATGGAACAAGACAGCAAGTACACTGTCGTTCCCGTTCTTCAGTTAACCCGGGAATTAACCAGCTCAACATGTCTCTAAAAAAACAACCAGTTATTTTGACAGTTCTTGCTTTCCTAGCGATTTTTATTACAACACTCTGAACAACAAACATGTCTTTTAATGGCGATATTTTTTGAAGGCGACAATCCCGAGCTCGTAGCGTTATTTTCGCTAGTTGCTCCTGCTGAGCGAGAGTTCGCGGAGTTGTTGCTCATTACAAAAAGCTGGGAAGCAAGAGACAATGCGAAACAAAGGGCAAATGAACACAGATAAGTATACATTATGTGAATAAGTTAAAAGAGCAGAGCTAATTTTTTAGGGAAAATTAGTCGACGATATGGGATCACGATGGAGCATGCTGAAGTTTTCAGAAAAGCACAGTATAATCAATCCTTCGCAGTTTGGTTTCCGTAAAGGCCGGTCTACCGAGCTTGCTCTTTAGAGCAAAAAGAATATATCTTGGGAAACTTTGAGCAGAAAAAATGACCCTTGGAATATTTATTGATTTTAGTAAAGCGTTTGATCATCTAAATCATAATCTGTTAATAAAAAAACTAGAAACATATGGTTTTCGTGGACAGGTATCAACATTAATTGCGTCATATCTTTCACATCGTAAGCAATACGTCCATATAAGTGGCTATTCTTCTCATATAAAACCAATTGAATCTGGAGTTCCCCAAGGAAGTATTCTAGGACCTTTTTGTTTAATTTATATGTCAATGATATCGTGAACTTAAATAAAAATATCAAATATGTAATCTACGCGGACGATACTACTTTACTATTTGCAGGTAATAACTGTAATGAACTACTAAATAGCGCAAATGAAACTCTTAAAGACCTTGTTAAGTGATGTAGCTGTAATGCTCTAAAAATCAATGAAAATAAAACAAAAGCGGTTTTATTTCACCCAAAAAACAAGAATGTTACTTTTCCTTGTGATATCGTTTTAAATTTGACTAAAATTGAAGTCCTTACTAGCTTTAAGACTCTTGGTGTTGTATTCACGAATCAAATGCGATGGGACGATCATATTAATTATATTTTGCTTAAACTATCACGTGTTGTTGGCTTGATGTATCGACACCGCCATCTTTTGCCAAGAAGTGTCAAACTTTTAATTTATAACTCTTTATTTTTCTCTCATATAAACTACTGCCACCTAGTTTGGGGTAATAGTACAAGTACAAACTTAAATAAGCTACTTCTGTTGCAGAAAAAAATGCTAAGAAGCATTTCCAATGTTCCATACGACCACCCTAGTGAACCCTTATTCAAAAGTTTAAAATTGATTAATGTTAATAATATATATAAATATCGTTTGTGTGTGTGCTATAAATCTGAAGTACAAAAAAATTATCTTAACCTGATTGACCTGGCTTCTCTAGTTCCAAAAGTGCCAACTTACCCCACTCGGAGTTTGCAAAATTGGAAGTTACCCAATATTAGAACGACCTATGCTGAGCAAATGTTATCTTATACGCTTCCAACCCTACTTAATTTTTTTAGCATCAAAAATATTGATCCTATGAAGTTATCGAGAAAAGATATTCGAGAATTTTTTTCCAGTGTGGTTTTTTAGTAGTACTTTCCAGAGCTTTGAGATGTATAATACTTCGTGCTTTTTGGTGTTTATTTCTAAATGTATAAATGTATGACAATTTCTGTGTATGTTTCCTCTTAATGTATTTATGCTAAGTATCATGTATTACATCAATATATATATATAGTTAAATAGAACTCTAGAATGTATGCTCCCTGTTACTAAGAAAAACGTTAATATCGCCGCCTGATTAATTTTTGAATGCCATTGCGTCTTGTTTATTTTTTCTTGTGCCACTGCTGTTTGTGTGAGAGGGGAGCCGGGGACTCGTCAAGCTGCATGACGCAGCTTTTTTCCTCGGTCTCCCTCCATCATTTGTTTGATGGAAAAATAAAATAAACATTATTATTCTAGCGCTCGAGCCATGGGAACTGGGACTCACAGCCGGTTGCCTGCGGGCCGTGTCCCAGTGAGTCGCGGGCCGCAAACCCTGCACTAAGAAATGCCTGCGCGTCTACTTACCCGCAAAACACTCAAAGAGCCAATCCTGCAATCTACGAAATCAGCTCAGCGAATGATGAGGTGCAGCATCCGTTTAGACCTCAAAATGAAGTCTGCGCTGTGGCATTGCGCAATGCAAAGCGTCATGCTTGCATTGCGTAATGCCACAGCGCAGACTTACTTGTGAGTTCTAAACGGATGTTCCGCCTCATCATTCGCTGAGCTGATTTCCTAGATCGCAGAGATTGGCTCTTTGAGTGTTTTGCGGGTAAGTAGACGCACAGGTGTTTCTTAGAGTGTAGGTGTAAGCTCGCTTACACTCTTTTCCACAGAAGTGCCCTTTTCCGCACCGTTTTCAACACCTGCCAAAATTAAGAGTGTTATTTCGTCGACTAAAAGAGGTATATTATTTGAAATACGGATGCTGAAAGGTTATATCAGGAACACCCTATTTACACCCTTAATGGTGTAAAATTGTTTAATTTGCACGTCGCCGCGCTAATCGCTGTTTGGCGATGACATGGCTGCGCGAAGTGCCTTTGCGTGGGGGAAAATAAAAAAAAAGGCTCGAAACACACCTAAGCACTTCTTATGAGTTGTGAATGCGAAAGCATGCAAGCCGCTCGTCCGCTCCCTTATTTCGTCTGCTGCGTACTTTTCGTCGCCGGTCAGCGTGCGCGCTCTCATCGGCGCGCTAACCTTGGACGCTCTGTGTTAACGGCGCGCTGACTAGAGTGCCTCAATGTTGTTGGCCGCTGCGAGGCGCAGCGGCCAACAACATTGAGGCACTCTAGCGCTGACGGACACGCAGCGCCATGGGGTGAGCGGTCGTTGAAACTGACGCGCAGCGGCCAATGGAAGCCTCGTCGACGCGCGGCAGCCAATGGGACCGAAGCCGAAAATCCATCAGGTTTACTCCGCTCCTTTCGGATCGGGGAACCTAGGTGCCGTTGTCTAGGCTTTTCACGTGGTTTCATAGCTGAGAGCTGGTTTCACTTGGAGAAAGGATTTAAGGTGCCGTTTTCGCGCTTCAAACCGATGACGTCGGCTCGCTCCATGGGACAGTTAATGCTTTCGCATTAAAAATGGAGGGGGAGGCGATGTACACGCTGCTTAAAGCTTGTAACGCTTAAAGCCCTACGTTAAAGAAAGCAATAACTGCTATTTGTGATGTGTTGCAACTACCACTTCCGAAACCCTCTTCATCCCCGCTCCATCCAGCGGATCGACTCCTTACGCTTGCCTTCAGCACAGTGACACCAAGCAGTTCACTCTCAATAGCTCGGCAAGGAGTCCTTGCAGCACGATTAAGGGACTACGTGCATTTTGGATTGCGCATGCATCATGCGAGCGGGGTTGACAGACGAACGTTTTATTTATTCTGATGTTGTAGAAGGTCTGGACTTAGCCGTCTTAGTCGGGCCAGTTGGAAAGCTTGTTTCGTGTATCTTTCAAACCTGGTTTACTAGTCAAGGGTTTCTATCGCATTCTGCGCCATTTTTCGAGTTTCTGAGAGCAAACAATCCCAACTTTCGGACGAATAAACCTAAACCGCGTGAAGGCAATAATGAAGTAAGGAAGCCGCTATAAAACACAAATGACGGGGCCGGGGACAGAAACCGGATTTGTTGGACCGTGTCAACCAACTACGCTACGCCGACAGGCATTTTGGGCCACTTTTAATCTCACCTTGAACTGAAACTCGATGGAAATTGACTGGTGAGAGGCGATTTGGCGGTACACGCCGCTGCGTGGCACGCGGTACATGCACTCCAAGAAGCCTGGAGCGTTTACTTTCCAGCACGATCGCTGCAAAGGGAGCTCGGCCGCAGTCTGTTTTTTCAGGTCTAAACATACTTTCAGCCTCGTCATTTGCCACACTCCATCCGTAGATTGCAGCCATTGGCTCTCCCAAGTGCTTTGCAGTAAAGTAAACGACGCGAAACTCGTAAAATGCGCACCCTAAAAGAAATATAAAAAAGATCTGGTCGTAAAAGAATTTTTAGTGGTTTTTCGGTTTGTCCCTATTTTGCACCCTGAAAAGTTTTCTTTTTTCTTTTAGCACCCTTAAAAGGGTTTTTCGTGATCAAACTTTTAAGGGATTCTTTTAAGCTCCTTTCTTGATGCGAAAGAGGTCTTCATCACACAGTTGCCTTTCTAGTGCGCCAGGGGGTGACAGTGCCTGACGCAGAACCGTTTTTCACGATTTGAAAGAGTTCTTGAGGCTTCAAAAAACATTCAAAAACGGATCTTTTTTTTTTTAGATTACGCATACAGGTTGTTTGTTTTTAAATTCATTTCAGGTTTAAGAAAAACAAAGACGAAACGCAAAGATATTATTCACTGCTAACGTATTGAGCTTAGCGCACTTAGGTTGAAGGACAGCCGCCACAAGTCGCTGGCCAATTAACTAAAATTCTCGCGAATCTTTTTTTGTTTTGTTTTACTTTCAGGCGTCATGTTGTACCCACAGACTTTGAAGTGACCCTTAACAAACTATATTATACATGTTTAAGATTTGCGAAGAGCTTGTGATAAAACAAATTAATCAGTTTTTGTTATTGCTTTTTACGTGATATGGTTTTAAAATTATGCGTAGAAACAAAGAAACGCTTTCAAGGATTACTTATTTTGCAGTGCATTGCGTAAAAACAAACATCGCCCCGTTGCTGCAAACCAGCACAACTGCAGCGTTCCGCACTCAAAAGCAGTCAAACGCGTATGTCTGAATGGACCTTTATTTCCCGGGCCGAAGAGAGGACTGCATCTCCTTTATTCTAAAAAAGACGTACTGGCAAACTTTCTCAGACCTCCCGCGACGCGAGCATGCATCATTTGTCGGCGACACGTGTCAACGAGACATGGCACTTTGACGGGCAAATCTTTCCTTTGTCGTACCACGGAGATCGCTAACCTGCAAGCTCGAGTGCAAGAGGGAATTGTGCGGGCGTGTTCCTATAGCTCCGTCTATATATAGTAACGCTCCATCCACGCTTCCACTTCGTGCCGGTTTCTCTCAAAGGCGAATCCGGGACCGAGGTCTGGGATTCATCAAAGTTTGACGAGAGGCAGGTGGACAAATCTCAGGCGCGGACCCGCGGTCTTAAATTCCGCGCTTTTTTTGCGTTTGCCGGGGACACGGTGCCGGGTATCAAAGCGAGGGCTGCGGTTCGAGCTCGCAGCATTGGTGACTGCTTCTCCTGCACGAGCCTCGACGTTGGATCAGCTCCTCCTGAGGCCTTCACCTCCCGCGCGCAGGCTTTGTTGCGCTCCAAGCTAAGTATTATAGTAGTAGTTGAACTAGGGTGTTCATTTAGGGGGACTCGAAGTTGCCTACCTGCTTGGAGTTGCAAATCTTCTACTTCGTGAGAAATAGAAAGGATTAGGAGAGAGAGAAGACAGAGTAGAAAGGGAAAGGGGTACTGAACTCACATACACATGCGTATTCAGCGACGGAGAGAGTAGGTACCCGGTGTTTCACGGAACGTCAGCCTAAAGGCCCTGTCACATAAAGGAAACACGGTGGCGACAGAAACAAAACATGTTCCTCAACAGTTGGTCAACTTAGTTCTCGGTCGCACTCTTACCCGACAAACATGCCACATCGTGGGAACATCAGCACAACTGAGGGGACAGCAACAATGTTGCCTCGGTGTTACAGCTTTCGGCAACAAAACAGCAGCAACGTGTGTTGGACGACGCCTGTTACCCAGATCCGTGATTGAACGAATTTTCTGCCGTCAACATGACAACACAGATATGCTTCGACGGAAGAGTTCTCTATCAATAACGTGTCTATTTAAGTGCTTACTCAAATAAAAGCATGGAAAACCTTGTTTAGCTATAAGTAAGTCTGGCGTGCAGCTAAAATAATTTGGTGAATGTTTTTACAGCGCAATTCCGGAACGCGATTGTCGAAATGGTCACAGCTACGGTCGTGGACGTTCAGACGGTTGTTGAAGTTAAAACTGCCGACAGACCAGCTCATATTACTGAGAATGAAATAAAATAACATGCCTACTCACCCGTTCATTAAATTTAATAAAAATCATCCACGAAAGCGAGCATATAAAATATCAAAGCATAAAAACGACCGCACATCTTGATTGTTTACCTTCGTTCGCGTGCAGCGCGACGTCGCTGGAAATGTTATACTCTACAAAGTGCTAGTGCGTTTGAAGGGCCGGAAATTACGGGACGATATCATCCAGTGACAATCATTAGAAAACTTGACACGGGGAGTATTTTCCACCATTTATTTTGTCAAAATGTTCTTCATTTGCTGACGAAGCTGCAACATGTTGCAGCTTCGTGCAACATGTTGCCGGCAGAAACATGTTGCCCGACTGTTGTTGTTGCCGCGATGTGACAGGGTCGCCGGCAACACGATTTTCTCGTGTTGCCGGATAGAGTTGTCCAACTATTGTCTCAGTGTGACAGGGCCTTAACCGAGGAAAGTGAGATCGCTGATACTTATATGTTCGGCATTTACGCCACCGTATGAAGTGTTTCTGTCCGGTTCTTTCTTTCATGCAATTCCTATTTCTACTGTAAAATTGAGCTAGCACCGGCCGTACCCCGAAGCGTCTTTTGTAGCGTGGTGTTGAGCTGAACTGACAGTGCTTAAAAACAGCGACACCGACAGGATGGGCCTTCATAACAATCGATGGAATAAATATTTTTCAACGCTGTTTACTTGCCTGCCACCTGCTATGTGATCGCTTCAGTCGCCATAACGTCCTGGGTATTTTTGAAACAAATCAGGTGTCTGGTAGCGGCTGTTCCCAAGTTCCAGGCATCAACAACCATGATCGGAGTGGTCGTTTTAATGGTTCGATTTTTTTTTAAATCTTGGCTTTCTTTGATTAATTTTATTGAACTTCATTAGCGAGTGAGTAGGAATGCCGTTTTATTTCACTCACTCACAAAAATGATGAATGAGTTGCTATTGAGTTTCTAATGTATTCTTATAGAATGCATTAGAAACTCAATAGAAACTAATTGATCATTTTTGTAGGGGCTGGCAGTAATGTGAGCTGGTCTCTCAGCAGCTCTAATTTCAACACCTGCAGCCTCTGAACGTTTACGACCGTAGCCTTCTGCGAATGGGCCTATTCAGTGAAATTAATAACATTGGCGATACATTTGTTTTATATTATTACTTATTTCTGAGTAACTTGTATTCGTAAATTTAAAGGTATATAGTTTCACTTAAAAAATTGCTACGCATCCTTCAAATTCACTGAATCAACTCACTTTGCAAAAAAAAAAAAAAAAGGTAGGTACATTTTACGGTTTCAAAAATATAGAAAAATCTCTATTCGGAAAGTTTCTAGGTTTCTGTTAATAGGGAGTTTTAGTAGATCGCTCCAATACCTACGGTGACGGTACCCGATAAGGATACGATGCCTGCACAAAGTCGTCGGCGGAGTAACGGGGATTGGTATCGGAGACATCGGAACGATCTACTAAAACTCCCCAATGTTATTTAACAGCATAACGTTCCATTTGGCCGGCGAGCGAGGGACTTTCTTGCCTTTTAGGAGGGAGGCATGGCGCGGTGGTGGTTGTGTGTTCTGACTTCCGACCACAGGGAGCAGGACGTCTGGCGCTGAGATGAGTTTCAATAGGAAAGTGAAACTTACAAGAGCATCCAAATTGAGCGTTTTTTTTTCTTTTTCGGAACACCGTAAAATGCTGCGCGGGATTAATATTTTTGTAAAGTGGGCTGATTTAGTGGTGTAAAATGATGCCCAGAAAGTTCCTAACTGAAACCCTACCTTTAAATTTACTAATTAAAGAAGTTCATTACTCAAAAGTAATTCATAAACTAATTATACCGCACGTTATTAATTTTCCCAAATAGACAATAACGTTTTTTTTTGTTTTTCTTTTTCCTGCGATGCGTACTTTTTGCAGGAACGATTTGAGCGGCGTTTCGAGAAACATCCCGTAAATTCGAGAGACTAAAGCCGCAGCCACACATGCTCGTACATCGTACAAAAGACACTCGCCGCAGACATGATGATAGAAGTCTCTACGGACATGTCTCAAGCATGTTCCAAGCATGTTTGCTTCACACATGCTTCGGACATGTCTGCAGACTGTCTTTTGTATGATGTATTGGCAGTGTAACCGCTTTCCAACGAAGACCGAGGGCAGACAGGCACGTCCCCGTCACTCTTCATTAAGAAGAGCCTTCGTCTCACGATTAGCTGTGCCAACCCGCTCGAAAACCTCTTGAAGAGTATAGAACTTCACAGAAAAGTGCCACAGACTTTTTCGGAAATGTCAGTGCTTTCTACAGAAGGCACTGACATTTGACACAAACAGACGAACATTTGAGTCACTATAGTGACTCAAATGTCCGTCTCTTTTTCGCATGCCAATGGCAGTAAAAATCTATAGTCTGTGACATGTTAAGAACCCAGTATATAGATGCTCCGCCTCCAACACGCACTCCTTGCCATCCTAACTTTGGCACTTTGGCCGCGTTTGCGATGAAGTGTTATCAAAGGCAGAAGTGCTACAAAAGCGGAACGTCTATTCGGTTTTTAACCTGTCACCGACTATGGGGGGGGGGGTATTCACTGGACGCCATCTTTGAGGGTGATGTTTAGGGCGCATGCTCAGAACGAGCGCTCATTAATATGCTGCTAAGACCGGCAATCTTGATGGCGTCGATTGCACATTGCAAAAGAACTGTGGAAGCTCGACGTCAGCACGCGCTCAGCAGTCGCGCACACAGCCCACTGGCGGCCATAGCTGCGTGCGCGACTGCTGAGGATGTACTGACGTGGAGCTTCCACAGTTCTTTTGCAATGTGCATTCGACGCCATCAAAATTGTCGGTCTTATTAGCCTATTAATGTGAGCTGGCTCTAAGCAAGCGCCCTAAACATCGCCCTCAAATATGGCGTCCAGTGGATACCCCCTATTGGCGACGTGCACGATCAAAAGCGTCGCTGTGGTCGGCCTGCCACGATTGGCCGAAAGCTGACTATGACGTCAGCAAAGGACTTCTCATCGACGGAAATAAGAGGAATGTAAGATCTTCAATTTTGACGGTGTTGGCAGTGCTACTTTGAGAGCGCAATGATTTCAATCTTCCACCATGCTGATTACAAACACCATCGAACTTGTTGTTCGCAAGGTAATGACGTCACGAGAGGGAACCATACGAGGGCGCCACCAAAACATCTCGCCGCTAATAGACCGATCTGACCGAGCGTTCGGCGCATGCGTGACGCCGCCATAGCTTTAGTTCGCATGGAAGCAGGCGGCAGTGCGCGAGACGGCTCGTGCCGTCTCATGCTCTGCAAACTCAGAGCTCCAGCGAGGTCGTTACACGTGCAAAAAGACTAAAGTTCCCTGGATGCATCAAGGGAGTGGTGCATGAGGTAGTCAAAACTGGATGGGGACGAAGTCTATTAATGAGCAGTGTTGGCTCTAACACGTTACCAAAACGGCGTTACCTGTAATTCTTCTGTAACGTGGTAACATACTCTTTACTTTTCAAAACAGTAACGAAAAACTTACTTCCGTTACTTATTTCGAGTAACGGGTTACACACTTACGTTACCCGTTACCTCTTCTCCCCCGCCCCCCCCCCCCAAAAAAAAAACAAAAAAAACTTTACTTTTTTTTGGCAGTCTTGGGCAGTAACTAGTTACTAGTAACGCGTTACCGGTAACTAGTTACTTTTTTCAGCAACTTCAAACTGTAACTCGTTACTGCTTAGTGAAAATAACTTGTAACTGTAACAGGTTTACTATTTTTCGAAAGTAGCTGTAAAGAGTAACGTCGTTACAGTTACTTCTCAAATTTATGTGAATAAATATTCTAAACATGACCACCAAATCGTCTCACAACTCGTGGGAGGCTCCCAAATCCTGATATAGAAAAGAGCAAAGCAAAAACTACTACGAAAACCGTCTGTTGCACGAGAGAAAAAAAGAAAGAAAAAGAAAAAGAGACTAAATTTTGGGTGAACGTGCTTGGCCAAGCTGGTCCCGACAACTGGGAAAACGGGGACGTTTGTGTCCGTACCCGCCGTGTATGCCTACAGCGCACGCAAATGTAACAAAGCCCGGCATCTCTAAAGCGTTTCTCTTTCCTTCGTCCGGCAGAGGGAGCGAGTGCTTTTCGCGAAGGACACTTTTTGGTGCTTGTCGAACAAAACGCCCGCAGGCTTACGGCACAACCGATTGTCCGGTTCCTCGTCTTTTTGCCGCCAAGCATACGTTTCCTTCCCCTCTAATTTGAGTTGTCCAACTCCCAGATGCACTCTTGCGGGTTCTCGACTTTAGGCCCATTTGCTCTCCCTCCGCTTTTTTTGCAACCCAATTACCGGCCTTGCCTCCCGTCACCCACTCGCTGTTTCTGGGGTCCCGTCACTTGAGAAAGAGCATTCGCTCGAAACGTATTGCGTCGTTCTGCTTGTTTGTGTGTTTTCATGAAATTGAAAGACGTCCCTTAGCCGGGACCAGGGCCACTTGGCATCAGTTGATTTATAGAGCTTTCCGGGTGGCTAGTTGGGGTGGTGACATGGAGGAGTGCAAACGTGTCCGATCTGGTTAGGAAGTGGCGGAGAAAAGATCGCAACAGCCGTTTGGAATTCTACGCGCCGTGGTCGTTTTTACCTCGATTTGTGCTTCTTTTTCACCGCTGCCGTGTTCAGCGATTTTGACCGAGGAATGCTGACGCAACATTGGTCTCCAAGTTTTCAAGATAAGCTTCGTGTTTCATGAAAGATTGTGCGCCTGCTTGATTGCAAGGTATGACTTATATCAATATTGACTTCACATTTGTACGATTTTGATTGCTTCCGTTTCATTTCGCCTCACCGAGTAAATCCGAAATAATTGACCGATTGTGAACTTGCCCCATGATTGGATATACCCAGGATCTAGACGCGTGCTGTTTTGTTCTTGTATACCTTATGGCGGTCGCGCTTATTTTAAGGTTATTCATAGATCAACACTTTGGAAAACTAAAGTCGCCTGTAATTTTGACAAAGACGAAACTATAATTGCTTTATAATATAGTGGATTTACCTCGATACTACTTTAAATGATATCTATTCATGGTAAAAACTGAAGTAGGAGGTACTACACTGAACTACACAATGCCTTATGAAAAATCTGTGCAAATTTAAAGGCATATTAAGAAGGTTCCTTTGGAATGTTTTCTAATATTTTTGTAAAGTAATGACGAAGTAACGGCGTTACTTTAGCGAAGTCACTGTAACTGTAACAAGTTACTCTTTCAATTTTGCAACTGTAACTGTAGCAGGGTTACTTTGTTTCACAGAGTAACTGTAACACTGTTCCATTTTAGCATTAACGTGCCCATGCATGTTTCTAGGCGCCAAGTCATGAGTTTGTGCGTTTTTCGCATTTTTCTTTGCCTTTTTTCTTATAAATATTCAGCAAACACCGTTAAAACAAAGATAAGGTATTTATTTTAAATTTTCGGATGGACATAATGTTTCTTGATATATGACGATTATGCATACCTGTAACGACAAAACAATAAAACAGTTTAATTTATGAATAAAAAGTAATGCAAAAGTAGCGTGTGTTACTTTTTTATCGGTAACTCTAACGTGTTTCTTTTTTTACTAACGTCCATCGGTAACGCATTCCTTTTATTTTCAGTAACGAGCAACGTATTTCGCTACTTTTTTCAGTAATGCCTACAACACTGTTAATGAGTAACGCTTTCGTTACCCATAAAAACGACGTTTCTCGCATGTCAAGGGTATATGGTACGCATGAAACCGCCATCAGCGACAATGTTTGAGAGAGAAATGAGAATACAAAGCTTGTAATGGTTACTGTTGGGGATAAGTAAGAATCTGAATATGAGTAATTCTAAGAGTAAACCGCTTTAGAGTGTACTTCTACGAAGCACAAATCAGAACAAACGCCGGTCAAAAGGTTTTTGTTAAGACTTCGCATCATACAGAAATAAAATTGATACCCTGTTAGTCACCATCCCTGGGCAAATTTATTAAGTTACATATAACGTTGGGTTAAATAAAGCTTTCATTAGTTTAAAATGAATAACGTTTTAATCGGTGAGAATAAACGTTATTCCCAATCGGAAACATGCTGGGCATCACCGAGAACCACTAAATCGATATGTTTTAGTAAGGACTTGGAGCGCGTGCTTTTTTGTTTTTTTGGGGGGGGGGGGGTACGCCAAATTTGTCCATCGTCAATGCGCCCGCACAGTTGTTCTTTTCTTTTTTCCCCGTTTCTTGCCCGCATTTTCTCTTCGACAGACTTGCGCCATGTAGACAAGCAATAACTTTTGCGCACCACAACGCTTCTCACGCGCTACAAGTCCTTGTAAAATCTACTGATTTAGTTGTTTTTGTTTGACACCCAACAAGCTTCTAAGTTGTAATTTAAACACTATGTTTATTTTCACCAGTAAAAAAGTTAATTATGCGAAAATTAATTAAGGGATTCATTATCCGAAACTTTATGTACCTTCCTAAATCGGCCCCTTGGCGGTGGCTTATACCGCGTTAATATTTTTGTTTCCGTGCGAGGCGTAGTTTTTGCGCAAAACCTTGGAGCGCTGTTTCATAAAACACTGCGTATGCCCCACGTAACTCTAAAGCCACTGGAGTTTTCAAATTTCTTCCGATCTCCTTTAATACTGGTCTGTTTCATAACCACAAGAGTTTGCTCTGTAGGCTTACGTACATTACCAGATTATTGGCACGGCGAACGGATCCGTTATCTTCGTTTTTCGAGAATTCAAATGAATCCCAGCATGATGTTCCCTGCCCCCGGGGACCGACCGCAGCCTGGATCGTGCCTCGATTGGCAGAGATTTTGTGCCAGTCGAGGCATGAGCATCGCGAGAGTATCTTGTCCTCTACTATAGTACGCCACTCAATTGCTGCCTGATTAGTCCAACATACACTGGACTCTTTTCCAGTATAGATTTTCTTATTCCGCTGCTTTCCCTCATTAGGCGGCTTAACTTGTATCAGCCAATTAGAGCTCACGACAGGACACCCTTAGGGGCGCCCGAATTGCCCGCGTGGGACTCAAAGCTGCGTGTGGGCTGCGTTCAATTATCCGTATAATCATCCCGGGATGGCGAAAACGAGAACGCTCGTGACTAACTCCACAGGTATTTTCGACGAGCTGCAATCGTGTCAAATTTCGCCCAACGAAAAAAAAAAAACAAAAAAAACAGCGAAGAACGACAATGCGGGCCAAGTTGGGCGAGGTCGTTGAAACTTTATGCACGGCTGGGAAACCGCGACAGCTTTGTATATGTTTACTAACACAGATGCGGCAAGCGACGTATATATTTACTAAAACAGATACCCAAAAGACAGATGCTGCAGTAAAAAAAAATTGCCTTTTTAAAGAGATTGTGTTTACTGGGCTGGATTTAATGCGAAGAGTGTAACGCGCGAGTGTGACGAAAAAGCGTTACAGGTCGGCCAAGGCAACATAAAGCGTGCGCAGCCTATAGCTGGCAATGCATAAACATTCAACGCCTATGAAAGGAATACTTATTTGTAATAATGTATTTATATTCATAATCATGAACAATTATTCCGACCAACAAGATGTGTCACCGAGGGGCTCAGCGAGAAAAAACGCCGGACGTTGCGACCCGCAGTGCGACGTCTTTGCTATGCGCCTAAAGGAGGAATTTTTTTCTTCTTCTTTAAGGCTAGTTCACGCTGCCCTATTTTTCGCGTTAAGTTACGTTACGTATAAGTCACCAAAACAAGGCTACACTTGTGGCCACAAGCCCACAGTGGACCGTCATGGGTGAGGCACCATCAGTTCAGCATGCTCAGTCCGCAGGTGACCGTCGGTGGCGATTCATACTTAGTTCAGTTTACTCGGTCCGCAGGTGACTGTCGATGGCAAAGTACATAAGTCCCACCAGCGTACTTTGTCCGCAGCTGGCGACCGTCGGCACGCGCAGCTGACTCACGAGCACGGTGCTCACGAGTAACGAAGCCTATGCTCTCCACGTGGACTCACGACATCACGAGGTGGATCATAACTGGGGTTCCGTGTTTTCGGAGTTTATTTTTAGTCAAACTCAGAGGGGAGTTTTCGGAGTTTATTTTTTGCCGAAAATTCGGGGTTTATCGGAGTTTATTTTGGTTTGATTCCCGATTCTCCGAAATTCGGAGTTAATTTCGCAGTCTTTCTCATTAAAGATAAAGAAATAATATCCGGGTGTAAACGTTGTTGCCATAGAAAAGAATAAAGATCGTCGTCGGGCGCGCGGGGCTAGCCTGTGCTCGGGGATGAGCGCGTAGGCAGAACGAGCCCGGACCGCATCAATGGTGGTTGTTGCTTGCTGGATACCCACAATCTGGCCGCGTTTCCCGATGCTGGGCCCGGGACGGCCGGTGGAGTCCGCCTGGATTCTGGTCTCGCCCCTCGAGAGGGACCTCATGGCGTGAGCAAGACGCGATGTGGGTTCGACGCGGTCCGGGCTCTCGTCCCGGCACAGCCTAAGTACCGAGAGCCCGGACCGCGTCGAACCCACATCTTGTCTTGCTCACGCCATGAGGTCCCTCTCGAGGGGCGAGACCAGAATCCAGGGCGGACTCCACCGGCCGTCCCGGGCCCAGCATCGGGCAACGCTGCACTCCCATTCCCGCTTTGGCTAAGGTGTCACAACATGGACAGCGACGTTTCGCTAATGGGGGACCTGTCCCCCGAAAAGCTGATGGCGCGACTCCCTGGAATATCCTGGATACAAGTCATCAACGGCATTCGTGTAGTTCTACTGCATCATGAGCCGCTGTATGTCTCCCATGCTCATCGCACTATGGATGTTCATCAAGGAAGTGTCCAAGCGGTCTGCGGTTCGATGGAACGCCTGGTACGGGGACCTACAGCAAAGAAGACACACCTACCATTCGTGCTTGAAGCTCTTCATGTGCCGGTGATGATGCCAAGACCAACTCCCTTTGACGTTCCTGCAGCTCACTTCAAATTGCAATACAAAAGCCGCCAGAAACTTGCGTCGAAGAAGTGAAACAGACTTCGGCGAGTTCAGTCCAGGTTACTGATATTGAGCCCAGCATCACAGGAGCCAAGGGTAGTCCACCAGCTTTCCGGCAAAGCGGCATGAACAAAACAAAAAACAGGTCCCCTCTGCGCACCCCTCCTTCCGACAACGTTAACATCGACGACCAGTCACAGCCGCCTCCCCGACCATATCTCCACACAAGTCCTCAGCACGGAGTTGGCACGTCGACACGTCGACACTGCTTTGGCACGACGGAACACGGAAGAAGCAGATGACAGCGCGAATGAAGCTCGCCCAACGCCATGGGCTGTGGTCTCCCCACTACCTGAGCCAGAGTCACGCCTTCGGACCTTTCCTGGGTCCTCCGGGCTTCTTCGCCGCTCCCCTGGGACCCACGTCGTGGCCCTGCGCGGACTCGGGTCCCCTCGGCCAGCTGTGCCGAGACGTGAGCCCGGGCTCATCGCCGAACCACAGGGACAACAAGGACAGTTCCGCCGAAGACAACGAGTAGTGCGACTTTCGTCTGTTTTCTTTTCACGACCGGACACGTCTTATGCAAGGCCGAACACTGGAGCGGGACCAGTCCTCGATGGAACTGGCGCACTACGGTAATATTCGTGAGGACTTGTGCGACTGTTTGTGCGTGAGGTTGCGACAGTGAGTGGTGATTGACTTCGGACGAAGAACAGTTGATCTTCTTGCCGCCTGGGTTGGAAGCGGTGGGTCCTCCTAGACGGAATAAGTGTAAAAAGCTGGATGTGTAAGTCGATCGCGCAGGGTTCTTGCAAAGAAGAAGACGCAGGATGCCCTGATAAACTACTTCAGCCGTTTCGGGGCAGCGGTGGACACCGTGGTGATGTGCAACGAGCCTAGGACACACGCTGCCTTCCTCCTCCCCTCCCCCCCCCCCCCCCGAGGGGGTTGATGTCGGTATAGAAAAGAATAAAGATCGTCGTCGGGCGCGTGGGGCTAGCCGGTGCTCGGGGATGAGCGCGTGGGCAGAACGAGCCTGGACTCCATCGAAGGCGGATGTTGCTTCTTGGATACCCACAACGTACGCTGGACAAAAAAAAAAAAAAAGATTAAGTAACGCGATTGTATAAAATAATATTTCCTTCGGTTGTATTTGCGTTCGTGTCATTGCTACTCGCAATACTAAATTGTCCTATGACAAATGTTGCACACAAGTGTTTCTTCGATAAATGTCGATACCTTAAAATCCATAAACTTCTTGGAGGTAGTCGCTGGGAAGCTTGTAATAATTCCATACTATTATATCAACCTACCGCGCGGCCGCGCGAGGTAGAGTGGTAAAGGATGTAATAGAGAAGTTTCCCTCTTCCCCACTTTACGCAATATCTATGGTTCATAGCTTTCACTGTTACAAAAACACAACCCCTCCTTCCTCTAAAGCACACATAGTATGACCCAAACTGGAAACATAAACAGTGACTTTTGTCGTGACCCGAAAGTACAATGACCTGTTTTCCTGACCGAAATTTGAAACAAAAGTGTGGTGGCATTTTCCCAGGACCATTGACTCTACGCGCTGATCAAACCATTAATTGTAAAATACTTTTGTGTGGGTCGAAATTCGGAGTTTGTCGGATAAATCCGAATTGACCAAAATTTTACGGCGGGTGTTTTTCGGAGTTTTCGGATTTATCCGAAAACACGGAACCTTAATCATAACGTACCGTAAAATAGCGCAACGGGCGTATGCCGTGACAGGTTCAGATAGCTGTCAGTAAACAGCGCAAAGGGCTCGTGAACCTCCTCCACTCACGGTTACTTCAGAATTACGACAAGGGGGTCCTCGCAATCCAAGAGCAGAATGAATTTGAGGACCTACACGTATACCCCCCAAAAAGCATAACCCAGGGAGAACTTCTCAATAAAACATGATAGTGACACACTCCACTCCTGGATAAATTTAAGCCTGTCTGGATCATTCTGACGAAACTGGAGAACACAAGAGTGTGTCGCGCGTGCAGCGGATCCGAAGCCAGACAAACCTCCCCGTAACCAAGCATAACAAACCACACACACAACACCACACAAACACACACACACACACACACACACACACACACACACACACACACACACACACACACACACACACACACACACACACACACACACGCACACACACACACACACACACACACACACACACACCACATACCTAATGCACAGACGACACGGTCTGTGCTTCCCGAGTTTAGCAGAACGACCTAGTTTTCGTCAGTGGAAGCATTTAACATGTTTGTTTATTGAAAGCGCATGAAACGCGGAAAGGTAAGATGAGCTACTCTGAGGAACTCTGCGTGCTTTCAGCATCCTAGAAATCCATAAATCATAACAATGCGCAACCGATTTTTCTATTAAAAAGAAAAAAATTCGGCAGAGCCACTTAAAGGGGCAGTGAAGTCATTTTTGAAAAAGGTCGTTTTTGATCTTATATTGTTTAAAAGGTGTTAGTTCCCGCATATACCAAGTCCCATATACAAAACCGCCTATTTATTTCAGTGTAAGAGAAAAACCTGCATGTGGACTCTTTTTTCTCTCGCGGACTGCATTGTGTGGATCAATGAAAGCACTACCATACGCGCAGATTCCGAATCATTTTATTGCAACTCGTTTTGACGAGAGTTTGATAGGAACACATTTGGATAAGACTCCTCTTTTTCTCCGCGGGCGAAGCCATCGCTTGCAACTCGCCGACAAGCGCCTTTCGTCGACCACTTCCCTCGGAAGAAAATTCTTCCCAAAAAGGGCGTGTCGCGATCTTTGAACACGCTTTTAACGAGGAAACAAGCTACGTACGGTTGTTGAATCGGGTTTGTTGGGATGCTTAGAGCGTCTAGATTGAGTTGCCACCTCAAATGGACGATCTCAAAATCGACTTCAGTTCCCCTTTAAAACTGCTTATGTGTAGGAATGCGAAAGCCCTATACGCAGCGCATTCCTGCAAGCAGCGCGCCACGTCTTCCTATCGCACACAGCGTTGCGGCGGTGACATCGCGCTTCCCCACTGCGCAGGCGCGGCGAACCTCGCCGGCTTCTGTGACGACGCGTTGTGTTTTTCTTTGTGTTTTATTTCTGAAGCGCGTCCGCTTTGACCTTGAGCGCACCCGCCGGCTTCCGTGACGAGGCATCTGCGTGGCTGTGCTTTTCTTTGTGTTTTATTTCCGAGGCGCGTCCGCTTTGACTTCGAGCGGCCGCGCCGGCTTCAGTGACAAAGCATCTGATACGGCGCGTCGCGGCCGATTTAGGTTCCGTTTTTCGCGGTTACGGGTTTTTAGGTGCCGTTTCTCGCGGTTACAGACGCCGCCGGCTCCGCTCCATGGGACAGTTAATTAATGCTTTCGCATTAAAAAACAATCAAAGATCGAACACACCGAGGTCATCTCCGGCGATGGGAGGAGCATTGCTCCGGCAGCCAGGACGACACGTGACCAATGAAAACGCGACATTTCGTTGAGATTGCAAACGCTGTTATCACAAAATGTGTATCCTTTGTTAGATGATAAAAGCAACTAAGAGTAGTCGAAAATGTTAATTTTTCACGGAGAGAGAACATAATACTGCAATAATCGTCTAAAAAAACAACGCACTACGTGTTTTGTTTTTTTTGTTGTTTTTTTTTCCGCAGGAGTGATGTGTTTCGTCATCAGCTCTCGATCGCGTGCTCGCTGGGTTGAATCGTAGTCCAGGCTGTATGGGCAACGAGTCTCGTGCATTCGAGATATCACTCCGCGGTTTCACCGATCGGAGGCGCGAGGACCCTTCGCTTGCCATTGGCTTACGGTGGTCCTGGTTTCGGAACATGCTCCTCCCTTCGCCGGAGATGACCTCAGTGAGTTGCGATCATGTTTTTGTTTTTTGTAAAGGGAAATCGACCACGTATCGTCATGATTTAGAGATTTCTAGGATGCTTAGAGCAAGCAGAGTGAGTTATCGCCATATTTAGGCAATTTCAGAAACCTCCTCACAACACCTTTAACATCTGCAAGAAAACAAAAAATATAAAATATATATATATATATATGCATATACAGGTTTTTTTTTTAACTTAACAGATTTGTTTAAACAAAAGCCGTGAAAGTTGCACCAATGCGGTTTGTGCAGGTGTGTTATACGGCCGATATAGATTCCAATGTGTTTACATTTCACCGGAATTGCTCGCGGGACCTATTTTTCGCGAATTGTAGGCGATTCGCGAAATTTGCCAAAATTATGTCCTCGCGAAAGTTAAGTCGTTTCCAGTATATAGAAACCTGGATAAAAAAGAAGGCACTCACGAGTAACAAATATCAAAAAGTGGGATCGCCCTTAAAAGCTGCGTCAGGAGCGACGGGATGAGGCGATGCGAGTTGAAACGTTTCGGGCCTGGCAGGTCCTTCTTCAGTTAGACGCAACACTGATCACTTCCGCGTTCTCTTCTTTTAAGGGGTTTAAAAAAAGGGAAGTTTATTTTTAAAAAATGAAAAAAAGCGTATGTTCAGAGGACGCTGATTTTGAAGATAAAGCTCGCACATTGGGTGAGGTTTTTATAAATAGAGGATATTCATTGCCATTAATAAATAATTGGATATCGAAGAGCCAAAGGGTTCCCCGCAGTGATAGTCTGTTACAAAATCCAAAACGAAATAACTATAAATTACGACTCGTTTTATCCTATCAATCCCAACTACCAAACCTCAATAATATCCTTAGACGTCATAGGAATATATTACACTTAGACACATCCTTGAAAAATGTAATTCCGCAGCCACCAGGAATTACGTTTAAGAGACCACGTAATGTTACGGACATTTTTAGACAATCAAGGAATTCCATTGGACGTCACATGGTTCCCGTTGGTTGCGTAAAATGGGATAATAATAGATGTTACTTATGTTCAAGTATTTTGGTTGTACAACAAACAATTTAGTTGGAAAATAAATGACAAATTTAATTCTAATTCTGAACATGTAATTGATTTATTTCAATGCAAGAAGTGCCTAATTCAATAAATAGGAGAGACTGGAACGAGTGTATGACGTCAGAACGCAGTCTTGATGTCGTGGAACGCGCTTTGTCAACGTCGATTACGACGTTGACGTCAAGGCGTCGTCGTGATGTCGCATGGCGTTGTGACAAGTCAGGTCGCGGTGACGTTATGTATTGGCGTGACGCCTGACGTGACGCCTGGCGTTAAAACGCAACGCGTTTTTTATAAAAAAACTTTCAGCCTTTCCACTCTGGTGAAGAAGGAAGACCAGCGGAGCGTACAATGAAAAGTAATGTCCGGCCTCAAGTTGGCAAGCCAGAGTGGAAACGCTGCCGCCATCTATGAGCGACGGCGGCAACCAGATACGTGGCTTCCCGCCGTTGCTCATAGATGGCGGTAGGTGTCCAGAGTTCGGTGTCTTCATTTCTTTTCGGGGACACGATTCTGGGGAAACTAGCCCTTGAGGTGCAACCCCACCCTTGGTTAGTGTGATTCTTAACCAACAGATGGCGGTGGGATGGCCTTCCAGGCCTGTACATCAATGCGAGAAATCGTGTGTGGTGGCGCTTCGATACAGTGGGGTATTTTTCTATACCCTGAATTTGGCATCCCTTGTGCCTTGCTTGTTTTTCTTTGCACGAGCTTTCTTCGGAACGCGCACGGCTGCGCCCGTTCTCGTGCAAGGGGGCCAGTTGCCTACGCTCCGAGCTCACGTCTCCAGCAAATGTGGGCAGAACAAAAGGCGAAAATCGTCCTGAGCCAAACGGCGAGTAACATGCACAACAAAACCACCGACGCGTTGAAAAATATAAAATTGCCTGTGCGCCGTTTTTGGAGATTTCAGAGGCCAATTACATACATTTCAATGTGATCGGATTCATATTGTCACGAATGAACGTGGCGAAAGGACGAACAGTGAACTGAAAAATAAAGGTTTAATCGGCGAACTTGTGCCAAACAGAATAAGTAAAGAGAAAGAGCGTCGAGGCAGCAGAAAAGCAAGCGGCGATTCGGCAGCGTAACAGAGAGCGAGAGCGAGACTGACTCGACAAGGTCGCGGGCAGCTGGTTATCTAGAGTGCATCACTATCTCGAAAGTTTGGCCAAATACTTTAGTTCGGCAAAGAAGGTTCGAGCGTCGCGTGCTCGGGGCGAGGATGAACTGGCACTTCCGAGAACAAGAAAGCAGGGCAAAAGACGTCTGGTGCAAGAATGAACGCGAATCTTCTATAGAAGTCCGTGACCGAGCGTTGCTTTCTCGGCTCTGCGGGTGGAAATATGACGGGCCGACGACCCTTTTGTCGTGCATGTGTTTGGCTCTTTGTAGATTTCCAGGAAAACGTGATGACGTGATAGACTTGGGTCTCCGAAATTCTAGCTTGAGGAATTAACTACCTAAAAAATCAAAACAAATGAACTATGTTTTGGGCGGTCAGGTGTCTCATTTACGTAGCTGGGTGTTTATTTTGACCAAAACCGCGAGACTGAAAAACAGAAAAAAATGACACTCAGGTTTAGATGTTGAGTTTGGTAAACCCAAAGTAGGACTGGTGCGGGAGTCATAATGACAAAAATGCCGAGGTTAACAATTAACTCACGGCAATAAATGATAAGAATTAATTTTAATACGAATCCAGTGATAAATGCAACGAATGGCCAGGCAAAGATTCTGGGTCTGTGGATAGCTTTTGCACATAGTTTAAACAATGTACAGAGTGTCACAAAAAAAATTACGGCTTTTTTTTATTGCAAGAATAAACATAGGCATCGCCGAACGCTCATCCTCCGCCCAAAGGTAGCGCTAGAGGTTACAACCAGATGTCAAAGTTTCAGCCCGATCCGATACCTTATTCGAAATTTAATATTTATAAGTGATTTTCTGAAAAGTTCAATGGGAAAATGGCGGCCGACGGAGTTTTCGAATACATGGGGCTCTATGGCACCAGAAACCGAAAACGGTCAAAAGTGGGCTCCATTTTCCCATTGAAATTTTCAGGAAACCACTTATAACTTTTGAAAAAGGTGTCCGTTCGGGATGAAACTTTGGCATCTGGTTGTGACCTAGCGCTACCTTTGGGCGGAAAATGAGAGTTAGGCGATGCGTAGTTTATTTTTGCAATACAGAAAAGAACCCTGTAAATTTATTTGGTGACATCCTGTACCAGTTTTAATTTAGTGATTTATGCGCGGAAGTAGTAGTGTGCATAAATGAAACAGATGCAAACGGGTAGAGTTTGGCGTTGTATACAATATAGTGTAAGCACGCACATGGTACGCTGATTAAGAATGAAACAGCCCTGCATTTTACACTAGCGTTGAGCGTATCGAAAGTTAAGGGTGCATCAAAAGCTAAAGCTTGTACACATATATACGGCTCAGGCCGTTATGTTTGAATACTCATAGTACTCTATTACCCTCAGAGTTGGTGTAAGTTGTCTCCTGATTGCTTACAACAGAAAGAAGGAAACGTTCTAACTCTGGGTTGATAGAAAAACTCCACCTGTCAATCATCTCGGCGCCGATTATGAGTATTCACTGCCTACCAACGGTCGCGTGCTTAGAATGAGATTTTCCCACGTGATTTCATACAATCGCAATTGTTCTTGACAAACAACAATGTTTACTCAGGCAAGCGGTCACATGTGAAACTTAGAATACTTTATATTGATTGTGGCACACGTGGCAAGTTGCATAAGGTTTTTTTTACAATCCGCGAAATAAAATTCTCCTGGGTTACCTTGGTCTCTAATGCATGCAGCACACAAAAGAGCACGAAATGAATCGCAGTGGGAAACGAATACAATAATGATAAACAAGTGTGTAATCACGCGAAAACTGAGGGCATTGCACATATACAGAAGGTAAGCTTCGTTTCACTAAATACATTACCAGTAAAGTATTTGGTTTTACCGTGCGAGCGAAGCGGAACATACAAGTGCGAGCATAATGCCCTGAACTACACTTCCAGTGAACAAGGGCACCATCCAAAGCATCGAGCTCGCTTTTATAGCTTTTGGTGTGCTCAAACCTTTGAAAACACAATAATAATCAATTCTATTATTTCAATTATTTTTATTAAGTGCGCTTTTGTCTTTTGCGTTCACGTGCCATTTTCTTAGTTATATAATATTTTCAAGAAGTCCGACATCTATAGTCTGTTTCATCACAAGTGAGAGCCGCATAATCAAAGATGTAGACAAAAAAAAGTAAAAAAGAACGCGAACACGCGAACACACATTAAAAATTCAATGTAACGGCGCATTCAAAATTAGTTGTCAGTTTTTCAGAGAGCATCAGTTTCGTAGGGCGACATTGTCACCCGTTGAAGATTATAAAAAGTGCAGTACAACTGTTAGCTCGGGATCTTTAACGTGCATTACGCAGTATATGTGGCAGACGATCGCACGACGGTAGGATGCAGATGGGCGACTGAACCCAGGGTTCCTGCTAAAGCCCCTTGATAAAGGCGTTTTTTACAAGTACCGCCAACCATTGTTGTGGAAACGCGCAAGACACGTGCCACGAGCGGGTGCTCCGCCGCCATTCGCTTTCAAGGGCCAGTCATTTTAGTGCTGGGCCGCCATTTGCCTCCAAGGGCCGCTCGAGAGACGGGCCTCGTGCACTGGCACATTTGAGGTTACTTGAAAGACCGACGCAAACACATCGAGGGGATTTAGTCTCTACAGGTTCTGCAGCGTGAGCTCCGTGCTTTGAACGGAGCTCGCGCTCCAGCCTTTCTCCACGTGCTCTGATCTGCGGTGCCACCACACACTCGGCCAACGATCCCCCACCGCACTTGGTTTAGCCTGTGAGCTAATTGAGCTACGCTTAGAGTATCGACACTTTTCCCCCGATATTGTTGTCGGCGCCGCCATCTTGGTGGTTAGTAACAAATCAAATGCAACTGCCGATCGTCATGATTCAAAAGTGCGGTTTCAGGAAGCTCACGTAATATTGCTTTGCTTTGTCGCGAACTGTTTAAACATTTGTGGAGGACGGAAAAGCGTTTCCTGCGATTTCAGATAAAGCTTCAGATAACTGACAACCATCATTTCGAACACCAAGATGTGTATGAAGCGTAGCTTATTTAGTGCCTCTAGTTTAGCCCGACCGCATGGGCACAGAAAGAGAACGAACAGCTTAACCTCGCGCTCTTGGCGCTGCTTCAGAGGCTCCATCAGCCCGTAGCGTTGGCTGCACTCAGAACTAAGGTGAAACAAAGCAAATATTCAGATCTTAGGGTTTCACAAGTCAAACCAACAAAAATCACTTAACACGCCCAAATAAAAAACAAACAAAAAATGCGGGTTTATTTTGACTAACTGGAGATCATTTGACGTGCAACCGAAATCTCAGATTGGCCTCCGGCCGATATTTAAATCCGACAAATATGGATTCATGAGCCAGCGCGTTGGCTCAGAGACACTGAGACGATTTAATGTTTTGTGTTTTGTTTTAATATCATTGCCACTTAAGAGCCACCGAGGTGGTTTTTGAAACAAAATATAGTCAAACCATTCCGACAAGCATAGTTTGATTGCGAAAATGATTTTTGCAAGTGAGAAAAACACTAAATGTTTTCGCATACGTGGCGGAATCTGAAATGGCAGAATGCATTTCATGGCGCCCATTTCATTTGGATCGCGTTGGGCATGTGTACCGAGGCACAGTAGAACGCGCGCAAAAGTAGCTGTGGTGCACCCGCGGCCTCGCGCTTGTTGTTTTGACATCTCTGGCTCGCTCACTACGGGCATCCAGGCATCTGACACCCTGACATCTGGTGCTTTTTCTGTCTTTCACGTGGCGTTCCAAGCGGCACACGACGGTAAATGCACATCAAGCTGTTCTTGAACACGTGTCGCCATCTGTATTTTATCTTAAGAAACTACAACTCGCCGTAACTGAATGGGAAAAGTTTGAGGCCTTATAACATTCTTAACGTGTAATAAATTAATATGGAAGTTCTGGAAAATGTAATGTCGAAGGATGCTTCATAATTTAATGTCTCGTTATTTTGATTAGTAGACGTGATTCCGTTTTTATAGCGCCATAAAATAATACCATTTTAAACTTTATTTTTTATTTTAAAATATACATTATGTGTACAGTGTGTTGCTTATTTTTTAAATTTATTACATCCAACCGAACGCTCACGTAAAATATCGTGGACGATGGGACGGTACAACTCGAGAAATAATTTTTTCAATATTAAAGACTGTGGTCTATTAAAAGCTGAATAATTAGCTAACAACTAAAAATAACCGCAATATCGAGACATTAAAGTATTGTTGAAAAGCAGCTCTTTGTTTTGACATTTACTTTGTAATTGTAAGATACATAGAAAGAAAGTTATAAGCCATCACAAAAGCACCGAAACGTCATGCACGGTGGGGTTGCACCTTAACAGCTCCGCTGTAAAATGGCTAATCCAAACCACTTCGCTCGCAGCGCCCGCGAGGGCGCTACGAGCGACGTGGCTTGATTAGCCGTTTTTTTTTTTTCGCGTAAGGAGGTGCAGAAATAGCACTCCGGTGGCCCCACTCGTCCTTTCTAGTACACTCTATCCGTGTCTCGTATCCCACGAGACATGAACGAATGAGAGAAAAGACGTTTATTGACACTGGAGAATGGAGGAGTCAACTTATTGGCAAATTTAGAGAGAGTTGGTTAAACATTAACGTCCTTTTTTTTTAGTTGCATTGCATGTGGTAGTTTTTTTAAAACCGCTTAAAAGAAGAGAACGAGGAAGTGATCAGTCTTGCGACTGACTGAAGAAGGACCTGCCAGGCCAGAAACGTTTCAACTCGCATCGCCCCATCCCGTCACTCCTAACGCAGGTTTTAAGTGCAATCCCACTTTATGATATATATATATATATATATATATATATATATATATATATATATATATATATATATATATATATATATATATATATTATTATAATCATAGACAGTTTGCTTTCTATGATTTTTCAAAGTCTGTAACATGCTATGGCCATCCACTATATAGACCAACACCGAGAAGACTTATAGGTCGCAAAGAAGCTGGACGTGTTCTACGTACTGCAAGTTAGTCTGCTTCTTGCGTAAGGGTTGCAGTGACGTCAGAACGACGCCGAGTTCTGCTTGGCTTTGATTGAAAGGATAGTGGGTAGACCTCAATGCTAGATGCCTTGAGGTGTACCCACTAGTTTTTTATTCAATCAGCCAATAAGAGCTTAGCGTTCTGACGTCATCGCAACCCCTGCAGAAGAGCAGACTAACTTGCGCTCCGCATATGGTTGCGCAAGTTAGTACAATATTCCTGAGATTGGAATTCTAACATTGTGGCGTGAAGATACGGTGCATAACTTTAGACTGGGGGAAAAAAAAGAGGAACTTCCTGACGCGTCAAAAAAATGCAGAAATCTCGTTCGTCGAGGAAGCTATTAAAGTAACGCACGCAAAAGCCCGGGCTCAGCTGGATCTTGTTTCCGTCACGAAATGTATACGTGGTGCCTCTAATTGATTTTGGTACGGAATATCTGGCAAGCTACGTGTTCTCTTTTTATTATTATTATTATCTTCTCTGGCCTTCGTAGCTAAAATAAAAATCAAGTAATGTGTTTCTAACATGCTCATGTTTCTTTTCAAATTTCAAGTTCCTCTTTTTTAATTTTTTTTTAGCGGGGGGGGGGGGGTTTAAAAATATTATCAGGTTTGCGATTGTCCGAGTTTCACCCATAGATTGCAGTGATTGACCCTCCCAAGTGCTTTGTAAAAACTTAGTGACTCCAGATATTTTTTTTTTTTGATAGTGCAGGAACAGACCAGCTGGAATACGCGATCTTCGCAGAAACAATGAATGCTAAGCATAATACACGTTGCATCTGCGCGGATGAAGTTTTCTAGTCAAACCGTGTTCTGGTGCTAACCATTCGCCAAACGTGTGTTTGTAGACTTCAGTGACTGGCCTTCTGTGTGCTCCGAGGAAAAGTAAACACACGGGCGCTTTTTTTTTGTTTTTTTGTCGAGTATGGTTGTTGAATGTGCTTGCTAAACAGACTCCGGGCAGTCTAATTTCTTGCACAAAACACGGAGAGCGTACAAGTGCGATCTGCAAAAGAAGCCCTGCGACAGACGTGGAGCGAAATGAAACCTTTTCACCCATGCCCGCTTTTTAAATTTATCAAACTCTTCCTTCGGCAGATTGCGTGTTTATTACGAAAACAATCAATAACTAACTACTTTAGATACGCGTGCGTTGACCTTAGCGTGTAAGGAAATACAAAGAACAAACCGCGAAGTCGTGAGACGAAGATCCATCGTGTATTTGGCAGCGTTCGGCCGTCCGAAAGTATGATACGCCAAAAGCGGTGTGTTTCTCCGAGCACTTAACAGAGCGCTGAAGCCCGCGGGACACGGACAGCCTAGGATCGACGGCGCTAACGGGAGTTGTTTTCCTGGGTTGTCTACAGAAAGCTGGCGTGCCGTCACGAAAGCCGTGTTGCGTCGCCACCCTCTCGGCTCCTGTCAAGCACACGCGGAAGTTCTCCATAAGAGTGTTGCTTTCATTTGAACTTTTGCCCAGCTGCCAATTTCCTGTAGGAAGTCCTACAAGTGTCGCGCGAAACCCTGCGTAGTTTCTATCGATTTCTATGGCATCATATATGTATACAAACAAACATACATGGAGCCTGCAACAGCCTTATGGTGTTTTCGCACGAGAGATCTTTATCCCCGGAGAAAAGCGAGTACGTCATTGAGCTGCGAGAAGCAAGCGACACGAGAAGGGGGAGGAGGCAGTGCAGAAAATCCAAGCGAGCATTCGCACGACGGAGTCGCATGTAGTTGAGTCGCCGGGCTCTTTCTGTTCGCAAACCTGTTGGCGACTTTCGGGAGCTCATCGTACGAAAGGCAGGGAAAATAATCAGAAAGTCCCCACACAGACACACAAACACACAAGTACATACACACAAGCACACACACACACAGACACACACACACACACACACACACACACACACACACACACACACACACAAACACACACACGCACACACACACAACACACAAACACACACACAGACACAAACACACAGCACACACACAACACACACACAACACACACACACACAGACACACACACACACACACACACACACACACACGCACGCACGCACACACTTCAAAGCTCCGCAACGCAGAATCCGCTACTGCGCCGATGGCTCTGACTGTAGAGTTCCGGGTAGCGTAGCATGTTGCGGAACGCGTTGCGGGACAGCGGAAACGATCTACGAAAACTCCTTATTCTGTAGGCCGGTCCCAGATTCTTCTCAGCTCCCCGCGAGCTCGAAGGAAAATGAAGACTGCGCTGTGGCATTACGCAATGCAAAGCGTCATGCTTGCATTTCGTAATGCCACAGGGCGGCCTTCATATTTAGGTCCTAAACAGATGTTCCGCCTCATCATTCGCTGAGCTGATTTCGTAGATCGTAGAGATTGGCTCTTCTAGTGTTTTGCGGGTAAGTACACGCGCAGGCATTTCTTAGAGTGTACAATTACCTTTGCTACTATGCATAGCTTTGATGCCTAGTTGCACAGATGCTGCGTGGCAATATATCAGCAGTGAGGTCATATTTTGCCTATGTCCTGTTCCCACCTTCGAATATTGCATCTTATAAATGTAGCCAATAAATGAAAGCACAAAATTTTATACCATGGATGTAAACGGGAGAAAACGTAAAATTACGTAACAAAAACAGAGGATATCTTTTCATGGGCTTTTACAGTAATTGCTTTCACGAAACTTGTGATTTTGCAGACATTATATCTTCCTTCGTATTTTTTTGTACTTGGTTTTACGGAACTTGTTATTATACTTAAATTGTCGGTGCTGCGGTATTTTCTAAGTTTGGTTTAACAGAACTTGTGTTTTCACATAAAGTTTCTGTGCTGGGATTTTTTCGTAACTGCTTTCGCAGAACTTGTGATTTTATATAAATTTTCTGTTAGTGAGAAGCAAAAAAAGTATGTTAAGTAATAGAAAAATTAAAAACAGAGAACAGAGCTTTACATAAATTTTCTGGCAGGCCAGCTGCCAGACAATTTTTGCTTTTTTACACAACTTGTTTTACAGTGTGTGTGACGGTGGATCAGTTTGCTTTTAACGATATTTTGTCGTTAAAGTCTTTGTTGCCTGGTATAGAAACCGCTGAACTCGTCTTTATTGCAGTCAACAGTAGAAACCACTCAATTCAACTGTTGTAGAGAAAGAAAAAAGAGTCGTTAGTTGTTTAAATAGCAGTAATTTAGTATGCCAGAGAATGGCGACATTGTTACCCACTGTAGATGAAAGATTTAGCCACTGCAGTACGACTGCTAACCTGAGGTCTTTAACGTGCATCACGCAGTGTTGATTACACGACCAAGCGCCGATACGACGCTCAAGTTTAGATCGAAACGGGCCGGGGTGGGGATTGAACCCAGGATCCCAGGGTTCTGCAACGCGGTTTGCCCCACGTTCCCCGAGCTGCGGTTTGAGGACACATGCAAAGAAAAAAAAAACATTTTTTTTTAAACAGCTTAAATGGAAAAAGGATATCATAAAACAATTTTACAACGAAGAAAAAAATTTTTAGAGCTCTATTTACGGCGCTATACGAATTTGTTGGCGCCCGCGGGAGCCGCCGCCGGTCACGTGGTAGGCCTGCGCGCCGCCGCAATGCGTCGCCGCCGCCGCACGTACGACGCCGCTTCAACGCGTTTCTCCACGCCGCCGTCGCCGCCGCCGCAAAAGTTCGTCTGCTTCGGGGCGCCGCCGCCGTCATCTGACCGGCGCACAGGTCTATCACGTCTGCTTGCGCTTTTTCAGGAGTTTCCTTTGGGCTCTAAAAGTTACTTGTTCATGTTAGTTTTTTTGTTATACTTCAAACAAAGATGAATAAGTTACTTTTAGAGGCCTTAGGAAGCTTCCGAAAGAGCGCAAGCGCCACGTGACAAATATGGGCCTGTCACGTGATAAATAAGGGCCACTTTTCCGCGGCGCTCGCGGGCGCCAACTACAAATTCGTATAGCGCCGTAAATATAGCTCTAAAATTTTTTTTTCTTGGTTGTAAAATCGTTTTATGATATCCTTTTTCCATCTAAGCTGTTTAAAAAAAATTCTTTTTCCTTTGCATGTGTCCTTTAACACGCTCGGACGCCCCCCCCCCCCCCCCCCTTTTTTTTGTGTGTTAGCAGTAGTATATTTACATGGCAGGGAAAAGCTGACGCTGTCCGACTGCGGACAGAACAGTGGAAAGGGTAGCAAACTGCGTAGAGAGGAGGAGAGTAGCAAAGGACGAAGGGGAGAGGGAGGCGACGTCACGGGGCGGGAGCCAATGCGGTGAACTGCGAAAGCAGCGTCAGGCAGCGGATGCCACTTCTAAGCGAGCGGAAGCAGCGCCTAGCTCGGCTGGCCTAGAGTGCCTTCATGTAGGGCATCTGGGGCACACTCTGCTTCGCATAGAGTGATGCCAACTGCCTGTTTCCCTTTCCCACACCCTCTTCCACCGCCATTTTGTTCCTCTCGTTGTTTCCCCGTGCGCCGGAAAGTGGCCTTTGTGTCCATAGGTCCTCCCATCCGAGGGGGAAAAATGCTAATCCTCCCTCCGTGGGTTCCACAACGCTGCTCTGAACTTGTGAGATAAGGTGCTTGTTTCTGGGAGGGTTATACACCTTTTCTACGTGGGCGCCGCCATCTTCAATTCTGGAACTTCCGGTATGCGTCAAAACATCGCTTTCTTTTCACCTCGCCAGTAGACCGTGTTAACATTTTAATTGCAACCGTCAGTCATTCTTGTTATGTCCCTTCTATATTTTATTACTTGTTCCGGGTTGTTATCGCTTATTTTTTTTTTTTTTCGGAACGCATACCGGATATGGGGGAAACATGGCTGGGTGCGAGGCTAAACGAAACAGGTGTATAAGCCCCACGGATTATCGACGAGAACCAAAATGTGGCGTAATAAGCAGGATGCGGCGCAAGAAGCGGGAAGCCGACGCGGGTCTGCGTGGAAGAAATTAAAGGGAGATCCATCGGTGGATCCTTACGGAATGCGTTAGCATGACCCGTAGGAAACGCCACACACGTCTTCTTTTGGAAAACGCTTACACTGACCCCGTAACGAGGACAAACACAGAAGAAGCAAAAGAAAAAGCCAAAATAGAAAAGTGAAGGGGTCAGCGTCAGCGTTTCCCAAAGAGGGACGTGTGTGGTGCTTCCCAAGGGTCATGCTAACGCATTCCAACGCATTCCCTAAAGATCCGCCGATGGATCTTCCTTTAATATTTATTGTCGGTCACCCATCCCCATTTAACTGCCGATGCTGCCATATCCCGTCCACCGACGCTTCCTCGCGTGTGAACGACGGAGCTGTGGAGGCAATTGAGACCGCTGGTGACGTGACGTCAGCAGCGGGCCCGTGCGAACAAGTCAGCATCATATCGATTGCCAAGCATTGAGTCGATATGAAACAAAATATGTGACATTTTTTAATCTATAAACGGGTAGCCTCGTTTCTCCATGCCCTTGCAAAAAGAGCCGGAAAATTCGGCACGTGCACCTTGCGAAATTTTCATCAAAGGCGTATGTGAGCAGCCTGTTTCACCCTCGCGAACTGTCTAAATGTCGCTTCGTTTCTGAAAAAAAAAAAAGAGAACGGAACGACATTTCGGAAATCTCGACTCCGGACGTTGACGCAGACAGATGAGTCTGGCCGAGAGGTTCGGTGCTTCCGGAGGAAGAACTGCATTCACAGGCGTCCGAATCGCAACCGCGGTGCGGATCGGCTTGTCTTCGCCAGTGTTGGGAAGTACTTTAAGTACATTGTACTTAAAGTACTACTTTAAGTAGATTTAGGAAACTTTTACTTTACTTGAAGTACATTCTCTGAGATATGTACTTGTACTTTACTTAAAGTATTTTTTTGTGGTACTTTCCGAGGAAAGTACAATTCCCGACTTCAAAGTACATTTCCAAATTTCGTTTTGTTAAATTTGTATCACGAAATCATACTTTGTCTACTCTGAAGAAATACTGGGAGGGATATTCTACTCTTGCCAGAAACGTGAGTAGACGACGCATCGCTCAATTTGTTCTGGGGCCGGCTCTCCCGTATCTTTTTGAACTCTCGCTACTTCTTGCCTGGTCAACGCAAGCGAGCAAGGTTTAGAATATTAGGAGAGCAAAATTAATCATAATGTAGCACCTGAGACTGTGGTGCGGAAAAATTAAAGTTTCAAGTCGAAGTATAAGACGACAGACGAGAACGTCACAATGTTTTGAGACATTCTCTTTTGTCTTTTCCTTCTATTTGAAAGTTCCTTAATTTTTTCGCAACCCAATCTCAGGTGTCACATTATGATTCATTATCACCAGCGCGCTTGCACACTCACTGTTTTTTTTTCATTAATGAGTGGACACTCCTCTATGAGAGGATAACTTGCGGAAGCTACGGGGCTGACGTCATGCTCTCTTAGTACATTTAGCCACCCTGAGTGCCAGAATCCAGTGCAAAGGCGCCAAATTCAGAAGAGGAACTTCTAAATTTGGCTCCATTCCTGAAAATAACTATGCTGTGGCCACTTGACATTATCAAATATTTGCCGCTGTTTTTGAAAATAGGTCATGCACCCCTGATTACCCCTGGGCAATGCATACCAGTTAAAAACTCACTGTATAGGGGAATAAAAGAGCACCATGAAAGATAGTGCTAAAATGCTTGTACTTTACTTTGAAAGTACATTGTATTTATAGTACTTTACTTCAAGTACATTGCACCCAGTGTACTTAATACTTTACTTGAAGTACATCACACCTAATTTACTTTGTACTTTACTTGAAGTACCTTTAGATGTACTTTACCCAACACTGGTCTTCGCCATCAAATGCGCGTGAAACTGAACTGAATTTTTATGCAGCCGCATTCGCAGCCGCCTCGCGAATGCGGTTCAACCGCCAGAGTGAATGCGGCGTACTTAAGTGCAGAGTTTATTTTTTTTTTTTTATATAGGATCACTATGACAGGACCGTCGTGCAATTGTTCCTGAACTATACTAACCTTTATAAGCTGTGGGGTGAGGGCATGTTTTTCTCCTCTTCGTTGGCAGTCTGCTGCTTGACTCACCTCGTGGACGATTCTCGGGCGATGTTTTAGGGCGGAGTCGACTTTGAATCCGGGATTCGAAGCTCTGATTACTCTACGCCAACACGCGGCTCTGACGTCTAGCCGCTGCGGTGGCGCTGATGTCGGCACTGCGCATGCGCAGAAGCTTCTCATCTGGTTTGTGCGCACGCCCAATGCCCACACCTCGTGTGGGAAAACGCGGTCTTTTTCGGAAACAGCACGTTGGTATATAAACTCAATTTCTTTGCTTTACCCGAGTTTCTAAATCCAAGTGATTTCGTCCAGTGTCTCATACACTTCTCTCACACGAAACTCCCCTGCTTTTTAGCCATCGTTCGCCCTTTGTAATTTTGCGTATTACGAAAAAAAAATCAAAAATTAAATATCATATGCACATATATTTAAGACGCAAAGCCGACTAGGAATAATAGTAATTGAATCTAGTAGGAGCCTTTGGAGTTACGTTTTTTTATGCAGATAAAAACGTCGTCGTTGCAGTTCGTCGCTGTCGTATACTCCGTATGGTGAGAGAACAAACCTATACTGCCACGCACAAAAAAAAAGACATAAAAAACATGGAAAACTTTCTGGGACATGGCGTAGCGTTTTCAAGGAAATATCAAAATTCTAATTGATTTGCGTTCTATAATACTCAGACAATTACAATCCTCGGGAATATTACGATCTTTTGTCAAGAAAAGCAGAAATTGACAATTTTGTGAATGTAACCCGTTTGATTTAATGCAAAAATTAAAGTTGTAGAGCCGTGGAATAAAAAAAAACTATACGCGTTAAAGAGTTTAATTGCCGCCTATTGATAGCTTATGACTGTCATCTAAAATATTCCCAGTGAATACTGCGAGATGTTTTTGTTAGGGCTGGAGCAATTGATCGATTATCCTTCCGATTAATCG
>JAZHYW010067177.1:0-10088 GCA_037355805.1 Ixodes ricinus
TTGCAACGCGATTTGCTCCCCGTGCCCCGAGCTGCGGTTCGTTAACACCCGACACCTCCCCCCCCCCTTTTTTTATTAATTGTTTTATGCGTTAACATTGCTATATTTACATGACTGGGAAAGCTGACGCCGTCCGACTGCGGACAAAACAGTGGGAAATGTGGTAGCGAACCGCGTAGAGAGGAGGAGACTAGTGAAGGACAAAGGCGAGAGGGAGGTGACGTCACGGGGCGGAAGCTAATGCGGTGAACAGCGAAAGCAGCGTCAGGCAGCGGATGCCACTGCTAAGGGAGCGGAAGCAGCGCCTAGCTTGGCTGGCCGAAATGCGGCGCAAGAAGCGGCAAGCCGACGCGGGTCTGCGTGGAAAAATTGAAGGGAAATCCATCGGCGGATCCTTAGGGAATGCGTTAGCATGACCCTTGGAAACGCCACACATGTCCCCCTTTGGGGAAACGCTAACACTGACCCCGTAACGAGGACGAACACAGAAGAAGCAGCAAGGCCGCGCTAGCGCTGTTTGAAATTCCCGGAGAGACGCGAAACTAGACACAAGTCAAAAAATTGCCTGAAGTACAGATCTTTAGCTATCAACGCACCATTCTTTCTGTCCAATTCTACTTGCATTATTGCTTCATATGAGACCAATTTTAAATATTTATAGTGGTTATTTTGTTTGTTTTTAATTGAAGACAAAATGCTGAAATTGTGCTGTTTTCGAGATTTTTTCGTTGAAATTTGCGAGTCTGCATACCCGTGCTATAAGTGTTTTCCATCACCTGTAGGTATATTTTGTATGAAATAACTTCCTACCGGTAAAAAAAATACAGGTTTCTGTTATATTAAAGCGTAAATTTGCGCAAAACGGCATTTTGGTTTAAATTAAACTGCGCATTTCGCAGTGCAGGTGGTCCAAGTAAAAATATGCCAGAAGACTCAAGCGATAGAGCGCCATATGAGCTTGTGATTTATAAAATTTAAACGAAGTAATTTTTTTTTTTTTAAGCGAGAAAATATATTTTTTTTTTAAAGTTGAGCTCCCGCGACAACGCGCGGAGTGGTTCGATGCAGCAGCTTCTCGGCACAGCATGGCGGCGATGGAGCTTATTTGAGCCGTGGCGCGTGTCTCTGGTGCTCGCTATCACTAGGGCCATCTATGTTCTTGTAATTAAACTATTCGTCTTGTTTAGCTCACGCCCTCTAGTTTAGACTACAATTGATATACTTTTCTGCGAATAGAGCTTGTTTACTTACTAAAGTTGTAGTTACATTCCCGTCCAGTTCGAAAACGGCTAAAACAGCAACACCGCCTGGCGAGCGAAAAGCTGTGTGCCTTGTCGCACTGCCCGCAAGCAAACGCATGAAGATTCAGGAAAGTCCTGAGCTTTTGCAATGGCAAAAACAGGTCATTCTGCAGATAGAAGCAACTCAGCTGTTTCAGCGCCCACAGACAGAAGTGCAAAAGGTTTTTTTTTTTAGCGCTCGCCAGATAGCCCTGTCTGCATCAGAGCTTCTGGTTACGCTTGTCTTCTGTCTTAATCCCACAAATAATAGGTCTCTTGCCCACATGTGACCTATCAATAAAGTGATAGCGCAGTAATAAGTTGTGAAAACTTATTACTGCGCAAACTAAGCTGCACGCCCCATTTAGAGCGCCAGAACATGTGCTCAACTTCAAAAAATATGTTCTCGCTTAAAAAATATTACTTCGTTTAAATTTTATAAATCAGAAGTTCATATGGCGCTCCTATCGCTTGAGTGGTCTGGCATATTTTTACTTGGACCAACCTCACTGCAACATTTGCAGTTTAATTTAAAACTACATGCCGTTTTGCGCAACTTTGCGCTGTAGTGTAACAAAGAAATCTTTTTAACGGTAGGAAGCTATTTCATACAAAAGGTACATACCTACAATTGATGCGGAAAACATTCCTAGTCACGGGTATACAGACTCCCAAATTTCAACGAAAAAATCTCGGAAAACGGTACAATTTCAGCATTTTGTCTTCAATTAAAAACGAACAAAATAACCACTATATTATTTAAAATCGGTCTCATATGAAGCAATAATGCTAGTAGAATTGGACAGAAAGAATTGTGCGTTGATAACTAAAGATCTGTACTCCAGGAAATTTTGTTTGCTTGTGTCTAGCTTCTGGGCCTCTTCGGGAATTTCAAACAGCGCTAGCGCGGCCAAAAAACATTTTGTGGACGAAAATATTTAAGCAAGTGACTATTCAACACACAAGGAACCCCTGTGATTTTTTTCGAGAAAATCGGCGATGCTCGAGAGTCACGCCTGGGACGTTTGGCATGGAATGACCCGGGATTATTGTGCAATTGTTCCTGAACTATACTAACCTTTATAAGCTGTGGGGTGAGGGCATGTTTTTCTCCTCTTCGTTGGCAGTCTGCTGCTTGACTCACCTCGTGGACGATTCTCGGGCGATGTTTTAGGGCGGAGTCGACTTTGAATCCCGGATTCGAAGCTCTGATTACTCTACGCCAACACGCGGCTCTGACGTCTAGCCGCTGCGGTGGCGCTGATGTCGGCACTGCGCATGCGCAGAAGCTTCTCATCTGGTTTGTGCGCACGCCCAATGCCCACACCTCGTGTGGGAAAACGCGGTCTTTTCGGAAACAGCACGTTGGTATATAAACTCAATTTCTTTGCTCTACCCGAGTTTCTAAATCCAAGTGATTTCGTCCAGTGTCTCATACACTTCTCTCACACGAAACTCCCCTGCTTTTTAGCCATCGTTCGCCCTTTGTAATTTTGCGTATTACGAAAAAAAAATCAAAAATTAAATATCATATGCACATATATTTAAGACGCAAAGCCGACTAGGAATAATAGTAATTGAATCTAGTAGGAGCCTTTGGAGTTACGTTTTTTTATGCAGATAAAAACGTCGTCGTTGCAGTTCGTCGCTGTCGTATACTCCGTATGGTGAGAGAACAAACCTATACTGCCACGCACAAAAAAAAGACATAAAAAACATGGAAAACTTTCTGGGACATGGCGTAGCGTTTTCAAGGAAATATCAAAATTCTAATTGATTTGCGTTCTATAATACTCAGACAATTACAATCCTCGGGAATATTACGATCTTTTTGTCAAGAAAAGCAGAAATTGACAATTTTGTGAATGTAACCCGTTTGATTTAATGCAAAAATTAAAGTTGTAGAGCCGTGGAATAAAAAAAAACTATACGCGTTAAAGAGTTTAATTGCCGCCTATTGATAGCTTATGACTGTCATCTAAAATATTCCCAGTGAATACTGCGAGATGTTTTTGTTAGGGCTGGGCAATTGATCGATTATCCTTCCGATTAATCGATGAAGGCTTTAATCGCGATCAATTTTTTTAACCGGTTAATCGGTTTTTTAATTGGTACCCAAAAAGATGTCGATTGGACGCACGCACGGCTCTATCCTGGAGGATCTGCCCAAACTAGAAGTTCGCAGCTGGAGCAGAAATATGTGAGTCTTTGATTCGTTGAACTAGTGCCACTAAATAAGCTACGCTTCAAAGAAACGGCACTTGGCCATATTGTGTCTTCAAATCATGGTTTCCAGTTATCTGAAGCTTTATCTGAAATCACAGGAAACGCTTTTCCGCCCTCCGCAAATGTTTAAACAGTTCGCGACAGAGCAAAGCAATATTGCGTGACCTTCCGAACACCGAAATCTAATGCTGAGAGAGTCGCATTTTGAATCATGACGATCGGCAGTTGCGTCTGCTCTGCACAAGCACCAAAATGTTGGCGCCCACAACAATGTCGGGGAAGGGAAGTGCCGATACCCCAAGCGAAGCTCGTTTAGTAGTTTCAGGTTGAAGTATATGATCATCAATTGTTAAAGTCCTTTGCGCCGTGTACCAGAGAGTAAAATAAGTCTTCAAAGGCAAGACGAGTTGTTGCATTCTTTTTAATATATTATAAAAATCAACGAAACCGATTAATCGATTAATTAATCGATTATTGGGTGGCGATTAATCGGGTTAAAATTTTTAATCGACGCCCAGCCCTAGTTTTTGTAATGTTAGTGGATGCGCCGAGGGTGTCGGATGTCCAAGAACGTTGGGGACGAGGAAAACTGATGTTCATATTATATATATATATATATATATATATATATATATATATATATATATATATATATATATATATATATATATATATATTATATATATATATATATATATATATATATATATATATATATATATATATATATACTTTTTATTAAAATGCAAATAATAATTATCTTCTTACCTTCATTTTGTTTTTTGGCGGCGCATTTTAGTTTTTTTAATGTGTGAAAGGAACGACAGCAACCAACTCCATCGAATACATGCCTGCCAAGAAGACAAGTACAGCAATTTCAGAGCCCACGCACACGCAAGCGAACATAGCTATGTCGTATTCGTTCGTTTGCGTTTGCGTAAACTGTGAGCTTGACGTACGTACATTTTGTTTTTATTTCTGTTTTCATTGTTTGTGCCTGTATGTTGCCGGCTAGACACCTAGAGCAAGCCCGGGCCTTGCTAAGTATCTACGCCTTTTTGCTTTTTGGGTCACTGCGGCAAAGTTCGCAGACACACACACACACAA
Organism: Ixodes ricinus; assembly: GCA_037355805.1. Lineage (NCBI taxonomy): Eukaryota > Metazoa > Arthropoda > Arachnida > Ixodida > Ixodidae > Ixodes > Ixodes ricinus. The sequence goes on from JAZHYW010067177.1 coordinate 4,614, forward strand.
AAAAGAAACAGAGATAGATAGAGAGGTATAAATAAAACTGCATTGGCACAGAAGATACTACTTTAGACCCTCACTCCGTGTTCAATCCTGACTTACATGAAATCGGATCGAGATTATGTTCATGAGTGTGCCCCGAAACCCGTCCTTACAGAGCCCTTACGCGGTGCGTCGAGCGGCTTAGCCCCTCCCCCGGGTGGAGCGAGGGGCAACGAGAGTCTTTCGAACGACCTGTTTACTTCACGCCTCGCGGACTGCCGAGGGCGCATGACGTCATCTTGTTGACCTGCTGGTCCGTGGAGGCTTAGGAGTAATCTCGCCTGTCGTCCTGGAGACAGAATCCTCACACGACCTCCCCCCCCCCCCTCGTTTGGGCAGTGACACCACGGGTTCTGATGTTCTCGTACACATTTGTGCCTACGCAATGCGCCAAGAGTCTCTTTTGCTTGTCCCGCGTCTCTGGACTCATCCACTGGGATCCTCCGAAAGACCCCATCAGGGCCGCCCTTGTTTTTACGCATTTCTTCCGAAAAGTTAGGCGGGGGAGGCACATAAACGAGTGGCTCAGAAAACCTCAGCAGCAAGAAGCCCACCCCGAGATCAGGTTACTTAAGATTCTTTGAACCGTGCTTGCAAAACGAGACTCTTCCACAAAAACGGCTATCGATTGGCGAGCATGGTTACGAGTCAGTTAACCGTGGACATTGCTCAACTTTCTTTTCTCTTGCAACATTTTTTTTTATTACCGACTATATATATATAAAGTATGAAGTATGGTTTATAAGCCAATACTGCGGTCGGAATGACGCACAAACACGTCGATAGCTGCACATTTGGTGGACTGTGACCTTGATGGAGCCGTTAAGCGGGATGTACCATCACAGACGATATGGGAGTCTTTGGCGCACCTGCCAGTTTTTGAGAGACCTGCCAGTTTTTGAGAGACCTGCAGTCTAAACTAGGAATGGAATACCAAGTTCAGGTCCCATACTTCGGGACTTTTGACATATTGATAGCTAACTAGTGGGGACGGCAGACGCAGAAAAAACCTGGATAGGTTGTTTCAGCTCATATAGTACGCGGGGGTACATCCTATACGTCATATCGGGAAACTTCCCGAGACTGCGGTAAAAGAATAGAAATAATAATGAAAACCAAACGGAAAAGACGCGGGGAAGGGAAACACCTCGGAATAGAGCCGTTCCCCTTCCCGTGCCTTTTCCCTTCGATTCCAAAATTTTCCCTCTCTCTTCAGATCAGCCTGGACTGATTTCACGGCGTGATTAATTACCACCAACTGGCCCGTGCACTTGCTGTATTTTCGTACATCTATACGCGTATTCGATTGAGTGCAGTCGCGCGGGCGCGCAGGAAAAAAAGAAGGGCGTTTTCCGTTACAGTGACAATCCAGACGTCTTTCTCTCGATATATTTTAGCATCCTCGTAAAGCGTGGCGTTTGTCGTTCGCCGGAATTAATACAGATATTGGGCGGATGTTGTAATTGGCCGGCGAGAGCGGACGCCAGGCTGCCTCGTCTGTCCGTGATATCCGATCTGGGGCACGCGGAATGCGCCTCAAATTGCAGCATGCTTCAGAGGTAGTTGTTCCAATACATGCACGTTTTCCAGTGCCATATATTTGATACGTCACGAAGCGTTCAACGAGGCAAAAAATTGTCAAGGAGATTTTTTTTTTTAAATCGTTGGACAAGTTTTTTAGCACATGGTGTGTTTATGGGCTGTACTTCATGCTAAAAGTGTCACGCTCCAGTGTGACGGAAACGTTTGTAGCGCTTGGCAATTCTGTTACACTTGAAACGGTATCACTCCAGAACATTACCGAGCCCGGCGCCTACGCTCACGGCGCTCATCAAATGACTTAACGCGTGGCATATAAACTTTATAGTAGTTCCTGGAATAAAGGTATACTGGCGCTGTACTTTGTTTTAAGTCCAGAAGCAGGCGACGCTACAAACTGATGGCACCAATCAGACGGTGTCAAAAGCGCACCATCATGGTGTTCCTCAACGTTATGTATACGTGTTCATCACCGCTCAACCAATCATAAACAGAAAAGGCCCAATGACTTGCGTTTTTGACGCTTCTCGATTGGTCCCATTGGGTCGTATAGCGTTGGCTGCGTCTGGACTTAAGCTGAAATTAACTATAGTCGGTTTTGTTTTTCTGCCGCTTCACCTTGTTTATCTTTATGGTCATGTGACCTCCCCCATCAGCCAATCAGCATCGAGGTTCGCGGCTTCACCTTTATCCCGGCTTCTCTTTTGAACGTTATCGGAACCTGAACACCCGCCCGACTCAGAACCCTATATACAGGGAGAGTTTGGCCGATGGGCGGAGCCTGTCGCCCGCTAAAACAAGCGGACTTTACGATAACACAAAATGGAGGATTTTGCTTTTGGCCACTTTACTTACGTGCGATAGTCCAAATGCGCGGTTAGTAGTTTTATAAACACAATTTCTTGTACTCTGACATTTTGTTCTACATGCAATTGGTCACTATATTCAAGCATTGGCCATCCTTTATTGTTCTCCAAAAACATCGTACAAAAAGCTTTATTTCTTTTGGTTTTAAACAAAATTGAGCTTTCTCAAACAAAAAGTAATCTAGCGATTGAGCGCTAGATTTTTGCGGTGTTCATTTTTGAGGCCTAACAATCGAAGTATTCAAAATTCACTTTTTACAAAAGAGGAATATGTTTAAGCACATATAATTTTAAGAGATCGTAGCAGATAAGTAAGTTTGAGCTTCTTACTACGTGTGCAGCGCCAAAAACACTTGCACTCTCCCAGTATAAAGGGCTCATCCTCGATGGACCAAAGCCCAATGCTACAGGCCGCCGGGTCCAATCCCGAGCCTGTTAGAGTGCGCCAAGATGCGTCATGCGCAGGCGAGTTTTTCGTCCGCTTATCGAGCCCTCGCGGCGGCTCCGTCTGCTTGCTACTACTGAAGGCTACAGAAGGGATTACATATCGTTTGGAAGCGATGTGGCGAAGAGAACCCGGGACAAGATGAGTCGGATCGAGTGTTCAACACGGGAGTGTATGTACGGCAGTGGCGTCACAAGGGGGGGGGGGGGGGGGGCGGACCGCCCCGGGTGCAGCGCTCGGGGGGTGTCACGGCGGGCCACGAGAGCGGTGGGGGGGGGGGGGGAGTCGCGGCGGCCCTCGCGAGAGCGGGAAGGGGGGGGGGAGTCGCGGCGGGCCACGCGAGAAGGGGGGGGGGGGTGTCGCGGCGGGCTACAGCCCCGGGTGCCGCTGACCCTCGTTACGCCACTGATGTACGGACCACGTGCGGAAGGGAGATTCGGGTTCGGGTACGTACACAAAGATTAGATTAGATTGGATTGGATTGGGCTAAGGTGAGACGACTTTATGTCAGTGTTGCCTGCGCGCACTCCAACTTCTCCAAGCAGGTGACATGTTTGCGAAATATGGCATGAATTTTAGGGAACTAAATACCATGTACCTTTACTTCACCAATATAAAATAGCGCGCTATCACAACAGAGAAACATACGCGTAAGATTGGTGCTCTTCGCACTCTGCGTGTCGTAATTTCTCTCGCGCACTCTTTTTCAATGCGGATGCAAGCTTTTCTGAAATAGTGCTCCACCCGCCAGCCTCCGGGCCTAGTCCATCGTAGGGTGAGACGGAGTATAGCCTGTAGGCCGTATACTTTCCGGTGTTAACCGAAAAACACCGATAAACATCCGCCGGCGTGGAAAGAAAAAAAATCGGTTAAAACCGAAAACTCCCTGTTTTTGGATATGTTCGTACAAGCGGCCGTTTTTTTTTTTACCGAAAATGTTTTGTGTAGGTGTTTGTCACATTCGTTCTTTATTTTTTTAATGGTTGTCACTTTAGGTTTTTTAAGGTCTACTCTTAGTAATCGAGAGGTGTGTTTTTTCTGTCAGTGCTGGTTGCTTTGACCTTCAGATTATATATCCAAAATTTGTCCCCATTGTGCTCTTTTGTAGATTGCCCCTTTGAAGGTCTCCCCTTCTCTGTGGGCTCCAGTTGGGTGGTTTGAAGCCTTGTATTGTTTGGGTCGAAGCGCGTCCGCAAGCTGCATTCACCAGACTGGCCAGTACTCCCACAAGCCTTTTTGGACATTTTGAAACTTCACGTGCCTAGCGCAGATGAAGAGCGCGCGTTCTCGAAAATGCGCAACATTAACAGGAAGGAGCGGGCGGGAATGACAGATGCAAGCCTTGGAGAGTATGCATGCACATATTACAATACTGAACTGTGAAGAACATTGTGTATCATATGTTGAATAACGTTGAACCGTTTCTCGTTTTGACTGTTCGTTTCTATTCGCGATTTTATTCCGTCGATAGGAACTGTGTCTAGCGTCTACACGAAAAAATTCACCGAAATGCACCGGTATTTTGGAAATAAATGAACATTGAAAAACAGCCGCCGATTTTTTACATAAATAAACACCGGAAAGTGCACGGCCTAAGTATGGGAAAAAAACGTTTTACGTTGAAAGTGCTACACTCGCTTTTTCATGTTTCCCTATTTTTGGTAGGCTGTGTATGCTTTATTTTTCCAACAGCATTTTTAGAAGACAACAAGACAGCATCAAAAGAGAAGGTGTTCTTAGTCATAGAGGCGAAAGCCTTATATGTCCCATTAGGGGAAAAGGCGGCGTCTGCGTTGTGCCCGAAAGATGGCCATAAAAATACGTCATCAAGCACGAGTCGGCTCCAGGTCAAAGCGGACGCGCCTCAGAAATAGAACACAAAGAAAGACACAGCAACGCAGATGCTTCCTCGCGGAAGCCGTGAAACCGGCGGGGCGCCGCGCCTGCGCAGTGGGGGAGCGTGATGTCAACGCCGGTGCAAAACATTTCACCCGCGGGCTATAATGGCCTTTCGCGTTCCTACAGGTAAGGAATCTGAAGTGTCTTCGGCGGGCTTTTAACGCGTACTCAAATTTAGGTGTACTTAATTGTAACAACCGATATGTAGCAAGCGGCTCAGTGGGTATTGAACCCCAAACCATGCGACCCACAGCCCGACACTTTTGCTCGGAGTCCCGAGAAGAGGTGAAGGAGAGCGCGAACAGCTGGATCAAGTATGAGTGACGGCAGCCTACACTGAACAGGCGACCGTCGGCGCGCGCAGCTGGCTACCGAGTCATGAAGTGTATGCGGAGAGCAAGCCGTCTGCTTCTTGTGCAGAATTTGCGATGACGTCAGAACGACGCCGAGCTCTGATTGGCTTTGATTGAAAGGATAGTGGGTAGACCTCAATGCTAGATGCTTCGAGGTCTACCCACTATCTCTTTCAATCAGCCAATGAGAGCACGGCGTTCTGACATCATCGGAACTCCTGTGCAAGAAACAGACCAACCTGAGCAGAGATCCTCACGTGATCCCACAACTCACGGTGCAAATCATAACGTACCAACGGACAGCACAGCGGGCGTATGACGTCACGCTTAGTACAGC
>JAZHYW010067185.1:5000-11327 GCA_037355805.1 Ixodes ricinus
GGTAACCCTTATTTGAGTGCTGATTATCTTGGCCGAGCGGAACCTACCTTCCGGAAATGGCGACAGCAGGAGGCAAAGGCCAGGGGCGAGCGTGTACGCATGCGCAGAAGCTTACTGTGCAATCAGAAGGCCGAAGAACGAATGACGAAGCCAGACGTTTGAACAGTTTAAGTCGAGACGCAGCCGACCTTACGGACGGATGGAGTCAATCAAGGAGCGAGAAAAGTGCGTCGTCGTGGCGATCAATCGAATTGTCTTTTATTGGGTCTGTTATCGCCGGCTAAACCATGTAACGTACCCAAAATTCCCTAGGATCGCGTCCCATTCAGTGTGTGTGGTTGATTGGCGCAGACACGAACACATAGGGATACACACACACGTACACACGCAGAGACGCTTCTTGAGTTCGGTAATGTGAAGCGATGCACCCGATAAAAATGGCACCCTTCCTTCAGCAGGTGGTGGGCCAGCCCCTTTTTGATGGTTGTGAAAAATGGTAGATGAATGCTTGTACTAGCGGCGATATGAGATTCGCTACCGCTCTCTATTGAGAGTAATTTTCATGGGATATTAGAGTTTTGTTGGATTTAGAAGCTCTGACTAGGTGGCGCTAGCCGCCACCCAGATTAAAGGGTTCAGCAGTATCCATCCATCCATCCATCCATCTATCCGATTTTTACTCATGCGGAGAATAGTCGAACTTCAATAGAACCTTTTGTCGAATTTCTCCGTGTCACTTCTTTGTGTCACTTTCTTTCTAGATGGCCTTTCCTATTATTGCATTCTGTGTTAAAGAGCGGTCGGGATGGGGACACTTGCGATAAAGAGCCGATGCTTGAATGATCATTCATACCTTCATCGGTCCCAATGGGGACACCAGCTGCGTTGGAACCTCCGCAGTCATTCTCCATTGCGTCGACCAGAGACTGCATACAGTCCTTTTCTTGTGCTCCTTCACCATTTTGACACAAGAAAAAGAAGATAACTGAGGGTAACGATATCGATATGTGATTCATAAACGACAATTCTTGCCGCTCGGCAGTTACTTTTTTCCTCACTTCGATTTTTTTCTATCTTCCTCTTCATTTATATTATTAATATTTTGAGTTTTCTGTATGTTTGGAGCATGTCAACCCCCACTGGGCATCTGGTGTCTCATTGTTAGGTGAGAACTTTAGCCAGTGCAGACACCACCGCTAGCCTGGGGTCTTTAAAGGGACCATGAAATTATTTTTTTAGCTTCTTCCTCCTTACCTTCTCTCCTCAACTCAAAAGCGAAATAATAAATCACGTGGTCGAGACGTAGCATTTCACCGGAACCGGAAGTTCTCACAGCCGTCTGAGGCCGGTCGGTACGGGGTTAGCCGCGTTTCTTTCATCGACGTGGATAAGAACGCTGTGAGATTGTCAACTCTGTGCAGTGTTGGTTTCAGATAGCGATGACTCCGAGCTTCCACCGTGCTTTTTAAGCATACCGCGGAACTTCTTTTGGGTTGTGGGGATATTTATACAGCGTGTAGTTGGTCGATTGAGCGAGAGCTCGCTATGATACAATGTAGCTGTCATCGGAATATCCGTCATGGCCTAATTGGCCACGAACGTGAATTTAAATATTCGTCGACGGATTGATTGTTGACGAGCGCCTACATCCGAGTGTAGCAGTACGAGTGTCCAATGCGTGAGTTGGGTTCGGCTGACGAGCTTGGGTACCACGGACGTATCGCAGCGAAAAGAAGGGGAGCGTTCGAAGGAAAGGATGATAAGAAATAGTCCGCTATACTTTGAATATTTCGTTCCGAAAAGCAGGCTTCTGGCTCTCTACCTCCGTGTACTTGTCTCCTTTTAATCCGCAAAACAATATGCGATTAGTAAAATCTCAATCTAAACTAATTTATTCCAGCCCAGAATTCATTCCATGGTCCCTTTAACGTGCATCGTGCATCAGGCAGTCGTGATACAGGACAGCACGCCGGCACGATGCTCATCCAGATCTAAACGGGCAGGGATGGGGATTTAACCCAGGATACCAGAGTTCAGCAGCGCCCATTTATTGAATTATCAAAACACTATAGATATGTAAAGCCGACGAAATATATATCTGTAAAAAAACAGTGCTCTGATCTTGAGGATGACAAAAAAAATATTGAAAGAAAGCGTCACAAGTTACCCTGGATTACAAAGGATGAAACAGTTATTGTCACTATTAACATATATTAGAATTACTTACGTTAGTATCGCCGCATAAAGATAATCGAATAAATATAAGCTTACTATAATCAGGGTTGTTTACAACGGACTCAACGACTTATAATTAGCATATGGCATGACTATGAAGATTTTTCAGTGTGGTTTTTAAAACGATTTATATTTAGCCTAATTATTGCGAGTGTTTGCTTGCTTTGATCTTGAAATTTTACATTTTGAAAGCCTTGTTTTTTATGCTTTCGTACTGATTTTTCAGTTGTCTTAAAATAAAGTCAAGGAAAAAGAAACCTTCTTCATTATGATTATGTGAGTAAAATACCAGATTTAATAAACTGATTGTAATAGCGCAAACGAGCTGGTGAATTTAAGCCAGAACTCCTGAGACTGTGGGTAAAGACGGCACATCCCCTAAAAGGTTTCAAAAACAGGTTTCAGGTTATGCGTCCTTTTTACCCGCAGTCTCAATATGCATAATTCGTTCTAGATTTAAGAAAAACAAATATATACCAGCGAAGTTTCTTCTTACGGATTTTTCAGAACACTACGGTACATCTACACCTTCTGTTGCACTACTTGACGTTGTATTTCAATTAAAGTTCTGAACGATTCAGTTACAGTGCCTTAAACGCGCGTCTCTGACTGATGCGTGTTCAGCGTCCTACAGCACCCATGCATCAAAGCTGGTTTCGACGTGGCAACAAACGACATTACATGAGCCAGACTGTCATGCTGTCGGATGTGGCGATCCTGGCGGATAATTGCAGAAATCCTGACGAAAAAGGCGAGCAGACGCGAGGGCCGCCCATCACTGACCTCTTCAGAGGCCTTGAACTTAGGAGGGTACAACTCATACAATGGAGGGCGCTTGCAGTTTGATGGAAGACGCCTTCCGGGCAGATTGGTCGCAAGTGCGCATGCGTTGCCTTTTCGCGTAGCGAGGAGAAAAGCGGACGGAGACGCTTGTAGGCGATCAACGGTTTCGTCTCCACTTCGCAGCTGTGGCCCTGATCGACGCAGTTGGAAGCACTCCGAAATCTAGGCACACCACGTCTCATTCTGTGTCTGCTAGAGCTTCCGTGAACTGCCAAGCTGGAGCGCCACCTACAGTAGAGGCTTTGTTCGCAAATATGAAATTCGTGTTTTGCCTTCCCTCGGAAAAAAAAAGAATAAAAGCTATAGGCATTGCGAAAGCTGAAACTCAGTTTGGAATATCACTCAAGTGGTGGGGATAGGATGCGAAAGTTTGTGATCATGACGTTCACTGGATCGATAGATAAAAAGTAAATAAGGAATTTTTATGAACCGGCTTTCACCTAGGCATAATTTTGTCAAAACACAAAAGGCCATTGTCAACGCGTGTTAGAATTTATATAGTAAACAAAAAATACATAGACACACACACACAAAGAAACAAAATTATTACCGATAAAATATCATGTCTTTCTCCGTGACAACATTTTTTTTTTTCAAAGCAAGTGAATTTCACAGGTGCTCACAACGTCATATCCTGTTTTGACGAAACTAGGCTTATGTAGATGTCGGCTCACAGACGGGTTTCGTCTTTCTTTTCTTTTTTTATTCAGGTAACGTTATGTTTTTTAAAATTTGGCATCCCATTCCCACCTGCGTCTCATTCCGACGGTATTTTAATTTTCTGAAATGCGTAGATTTTTTTTAATGGGTTCGAAAAACCGGGCTTCATGTACCCTACCTCACCATGTAAACAAGCGCCTGCCGCGCATCCACCGCGGCTGCTTTGTCATCGACAGGATAGGGGCAGCCAAGAGCGCGACACGAGTGTGACGTCATCAGACGGAAATCGAGGGTCCACGAACGAAGATGCGGTAAAAACGCCAGTCCGAGACGCGATCGCGGCACTCTCTGAGATTGACTCGGGCATTTCATTCTCGGACATCTGATAAACGCTTCTACTCACCGATGAATCCCATTTTCGAGCGTATATAATCGGAGCAATGACATCTTGAAGCTTCCGTACCAGGCTTCTGGACGCTCTCAATCATCCTCAGCACGAGTTGGATGACCAGAGTAAATTCTGGGAAGCAATCTGCGCGAAAGAATAAAGGACAAATGCTTTCGAAGAACGAAAAGGGTTCAGTGGAAGCTCCACGCATCTCTTTACACTTTAGCAGAGAAAACTCTGTAGGAGGCTGCCTCCTTTCTAGCGTTGGCTCCGTTAAATTGGAAAGAGGTGGGAATGAGTTTCCCCTGAACTTTTAGCTCTTGTGATATCTTACGACGAGTAGCAATGGCATGGCACTCTGGCGGCCATTTATGGTGACCCTCGCAATAAAATCTCGCTAAGAGCGAAGGTTCTCCGGTATTTGCGAGATCAAATTATAATACTATCTATAAGAAATGGTCGTTTACAACATTGTCAAAAAATGATAAAGAAAAAAGGATGCATAAAAAGAAGAAGAATTGGCAGAAGCTGAAAGTGTTAACGGCTTTCCGTTATTTCGTCGAAGATATTTTGAGAAGTTTTACAGCACACGTGCCGTAAAGTCGAAGTGTGAACCAGCCCCAACAGTGGTCATAAAATGCTACAAGGCGGATGTTTCCTGTCTGGTGCCTCCTCTAGTTTGCGTTTCCAAACGCAGACGAAAAAACAATCTGATCAACTTTGGAAGTACTAAGACTATTCGAAAGAGTTACTATCTTTCTTTCCCCTTTCTAACGTCGCCCTTTGTTTAAACGAGTTTCCTGCCTAGGAATCCTCGAACATAGTCTTAGACAAGCGGATATGGTTTACCAGAAATTTGTGGGTTAAGAAGACGGTTTGTTTTAATTTGGGCATGCGAATTCAGCAATGGACAGTATGAGATATGTTTCTATAGGAAAGGAAGACCAATACGTTATTTTAAAAATCTGAAGTAAAAAAAAAACAAAAGACGCGCTTACATTTTCAAGTCACGATAAATTCTTCTCAATTAAAGAGGTAACCAAATTGTATACTTTTTTTAACCAAGAGGTACATTTTTAAATGTACAAGAATGTTGACAACTTGAGAAAGCCAGGATCATTCTGATTAGGCTTCTCGATTCTCCCTTCGGGGTCCTTATCAACTTATGCCGCAACCGGGGCTAGCGATAAGCAGATGCCCCGTGCTCGGCATGTCTCGCGCTTCTTAAAAGGGAACTCCCCGTACAGAAATGCCGTTTATGGCGACAACTGGGCAAGTAGGGTCCTATATACACCTTTTCTACGTGGGCGCCGCCATCTTCAATTCTGGAACTTCCGGTATGCGTGAAAACATCGCTTTCCTCTCGCCTCGCCAGTAGAACATGTTAACATTTTAATTGCAATCGTCATTCCTTCTTGTTACGTCCTTTCTATATATGTTTTCTTTTTCCGGGTTGAAATCTCTTACTTTTTTTCGGAACGCATACCGGATATGGTGACAACGTGCTGGGTACGAGGCTAAACGAAAAAGGTGTATACAGCCATATTACAATAAATGGCATATGTGGCCTTATTTTCCCGATTGCTTGATAGGCCGGCAATTTTGTGCGGGTCGAGCGAATGTTTTTCTCTCCATATTCTTCGATTTGTCTGGAGTTGGGAAGACCGAGCAGCCCTTTCACAATTGCTAGCTAATATATATATACATATATATATATATATATATATATATATATATATATATATATATATATATATATATACCCTCTGAAAGATCCCATGGACTGAACAAAAACAAGGGAAAGGTTCATTTGATATATATATAGGACCCTGACGAAGAGCGGTTCCCGCTCGGAACATCGTCCAATAAATACGTTTTAAAGCATTTATTATACGTACATACCTATATATATACGTATATATATATATATATATATATATATATATATATATATATATATATATATATATATATATATATATATCGGGCATGGTGGCAGGGCCGAAGGCGTGGGTATAACTGAGAAGAAAAGCAAAACCCTTGATGAAAACAGCAACAACGGGTGGTTTATTCTTCGACGTTTCGGCCGGAGTCTGGCCTTCGTTAGGAAGACTGACGAAGGCCGGACTCCAGCCGAAGCGTCGAAGAATAAATTGTCCGTTGTTGCTCTTTTCATCAAGGGTTTTGCTTTTCTTCTCAGT
>JAZHYW010067187.1:0-16826 GCA_037355805.1 Ixodes ricinus
GCCTCACTTTACCACTCTGTGTTCTTTATTAGTCATGCGCGCTCTAACATTTTATTAGGCTGCCACATATAATCGCGAGACTGATATGCACAACTTTACAATTTGGACACCAACTTTTGCTAGTGTTGAGAACATCGAACTTCACAAAAGAAAACGGAACATTTTAACATGGTTTGCACGTGACTTTGTCGCACTATATGCTGGTGGTCATTGCGATTTTTGCTTGCTGAGAAAATCAAATCCGGTGGTACAAAATGCACGCTGCAGAAGGTTCGCATTCAGTGCAAGTCATGTATTCGAGAGAAACAAATTATTATTGCCTGGTGCAGCGTCGTGAGGGACGGCGCGAGCGTCTGGCACCACGAAAACGCGCTTTCTGACAGGAGTGTTTTTGCAAACAAAGTACAATTTCCGGGACCATGCTTTTGGTCTCTGCCAAAGATAGGAGCAGAGGAACTTTTAGAACACAGTATATTTTTACAACTCCCCCCCCTCTATCTTTTATTGTCTCGATGTTCTTTTAGACTCCAGAGAATACTTATTACTCCTGAGGAGCTCGCGCTCCTTCATTAGGGGTCTTAATTCAACAATTATATTTGTGTCGTTTGTTAACAGTAGTCCTTCATTTATTTTATTTTGCACTCAAAAACTGTAAAGTTTAAACAAAATAAAGAGGCGGTCCAAAGTTTGGGGAAGAAGTTTAAGAACGACGCTCCAGTGAGATTTAGAGCGGCTGGCAACGTTCGGCTGTCCCTCTAAGGCCAATGGTATATTTCTTTTCAGGTATCCCTGGCGTACACGCTTGTAGTTCTATTTACTGTCAGACTAATAAGTCCCATTTAGTCCTTCCAATGCTTCTATTCACGTGGAAAAACTTTCTGAGATAGTTCAGCAACAACGAAAACATGTTTGGGTGCCTCAATGATGTGTAAGTACACGTAAAATTGGTCGTGTAACAATTTCTTTACTTTCAATAAATATCGCTAAGAGCTAATCCCTGACGTTGATAACTCGCAAAAATACCCATTAGTTTTCCTATTCGCTCAATGGCAGACGCAAAAAAAAAGGAAAGAAACAGCTTTTCCTCCTTAACAATCTATTAGAAAGAGCGGCCACGGGATCTGACGATAATTATATACCGTCGGTGTTCATCATAGTCATGCGCTGGGGTTGACAAAGAATAAAGCATGGGTTGAGCTTTAGACATTGTTAGAGTTCGGCTATTCTCATCTTTGATTGAACACGAACCATTGTCATGCTGATTGTCGTGAACTCGACCACTCAACTCCGGGCTCATGACAACCCAGTACGTCACGGTGTCACGTGACTCGCGGTGAGAAGTCGTGACGACATGTGACGTCATGGTGTCAACAACGCTCATAAATCTAGTGACGTTCTCAATTTAAAGGCCGAGGACCAGATTCGAGATTCTGCAAGGCAGAAGATCCTCCTCAGCATGAGGGAGGAGGAAACAGGCAACGGTGGACAGGGGTAGAAGGAGGAGAGGAGGAAGCAGGGAAAAGTGGAAAGCGCGAACTTGTCGTCGGCCTTTAAGTCGACTTGACGCATTGATTCACGTGACTACGTCACGGGGCCACGTGACGTGACATTACTTGACAGCATGGCTTGACACCTTGACGTCACGTGACCAACAAGAGCACCACGAAAGCCATCAATTTCTCATACATTGCAATTCGGTATACGACAATTTGATCACTACAAGGAAATAAAGTTGCCAATTTTTCTTTATAAAACTTTAAGTTTTTAATAAAAAAAAAATGCCGTGGACCGTCTTGAACCGGTTACCGCTATATTTCTTTCCGGTTCAGTTCCGGTTCGGTTCCAAGATGGCGGTAAATATTTCGGTTAGGTTCAGTTCCGGTTCGGCTAAAAATAACTGTTCGGTTGCGGTTTTCGGTTCGGTTCGGTTTCGGTTTGACACTCTGGTTTCAACCATTTATTTTCTCGTTGCGCAGTTCAGAACCCAGTGGGCATGAACAATACCTCCGTCCCGCTATCAGTAGACCGCGGTAACAAAAATCAGTCGGTTAGAGTGTGAAGCTCGTGGACAACCTGCATGGTTTTCTGCAGATGCCGGTGCCACATGCAGTAGAGTATCAAGGAGGTTAGAAGTACTAGGAGGGGCACGTTGCAATATTGGTGAAGCCTAGTCATAAAAAGTTTAAACGATTTTGTGCCCAGCGTGACCGCGGATCTCTCTGGCGATTGGTGCGCGTGACATGTCACGTGCGAGATGGATGGTTGATTGTAGGAGGATTCCTTGCAGGCTTGCGCGCGCTCCGTCCGGTAGGTTTTATCAGATCGAAGGCTAGACTGTGGTGTATTCTAGTACACCATAGCTAGACGAAGGCTAGCTACGGTCACGTGATGTGGTCACGTTGGCGTGATAAGTGGGGAGAGTAAGGAGGAAAATGAGAAAGAGGCGAGGCGTCAAGGGAGCATGGCTTGTGGAGGCTACGCGGCTGACGTCATGCCCTCTCCTACCCTTCTATTCTCCATGTAGAGTATACACGTTTGAAAGTACGGCCTCTTGGCGACGCCATCTTGCTGCATGTGTCTATGTATATATAGGTGGTACGATGGTTAATCCTGTGTGGATGGATGGATAGATAGATAGATAGTGATGGCTATAACACCAGCACGCTGTTTACACACAAGCCCGCGTTTTCACACACCGGGTGTGGACAGTGCGCCTGCGCAGAAAGCAGATTCCCGTGAGCTGACGTGTCTGGGCATTCGCATTACCACGACGAATAGAAGGCCGAGTTGGTGCACGCACTTCGTATGCGCATTTATAGCTTGCGTAGCCTGCCTCGCTAAATCACGGTTGACAGACTGATGCCACAAGGAAACCTTTTTCCACCCGCCGTGTACAGACGGGCTTTTGAAGCGCGGCTGCTTGCAACCACACTCTGAGAAAAAAGGGTATGGATAGTCCTCCCTAAAAGGAGGAACGGTCTTGTAACCTATGTTCCTACATAAAGGGAGAAACCTTCGTCCCTGAAGCAGGGGAGCAAATGGTTCCTCCGTCGCCTGCATCTCATTATGGCGGCCCTGAATCAAGCAAATCGAGCTCAATAAGGCTTAACGAGGACGCCTACGTCTCTTGTACGGGACGAAAGGAGCAGCAAATAAAAGCGTAACACAGAGCTTTCCGCGAACTGTGTTTATTTCCGAAGCCAGGTTCCCCGCAGGTACAGAAACCTGAGTTTCGAAAGCAGTTACTCAGTCTTCTCGTCGTCAGCACTGCGATGTTAAACGGAGACAACCGATACCCAGTTACTTCGCGCACTTCACGTCTTACCTTTGCTGTTCCTCGAGTCACAATTATTTCGCCAACCGCACACCATGGAGGAATGGCAAACCAAACCGCGAAACTAAAAGCCGCTCTCAAAAGAACAAACTCGAAGCCGCTGTTTACCGCGTAGCGTGGAAGAAGGTTAAATCGCTTGCCACCAGATGGCAGGTTCAAGCAGAGTAATTGCAAGTAAGCCTAGGTGGCGCTAGGTACCGCCAAATTCATGTTCTACAAAAAAAATTTTTTTATTTCCTCAGGCTATTCTTGCGCTTTCGGATCCTCTACTACACACATACGTACGCACATTACGCATACCACAAGCATCAGGTGAACATACATTGAGGACATATACACACATTGCACATACAAACGTCAATATAACGGCACACTAACCTGAACACTACGCCCAGCCAGCATACCCAGCTCTGCGTTTCCGTCTTTTATACTGGTCGTTTTGAACGTACGGAACTTTTCGGTGACTCCCTAAACAATAAAAAATATTCCCAGCATGTTGATTTTTTCCCAGCAATGTCATACCCCTGAGAGTATTTTGAATGGCTCAGGGGATGAATCTCTTATTAAAAAGTAAACGCTCGATCATGCCGTAATTATTTGAAAGCCAATAAATCAAGCCGCTCCAATGCGGCTCGAAGCCATGAGTTTGTTTCCCGCACGGCACGTCGTAGCCTGTATTTCTATTGTAGTGTCTGTTTTTCTATTTGTGCTGTTTGCGCACGGCTTCAATTGCCGTCTTGAATTAATCTCTGTAGAGCGGATATTCACTCAGCTGGAAGTGATGCTTCACGGGCAGAGAAATCGCTTTTCGATCAACGTCAATGCAGTCAAAGCCGCGACTTGCGGCAGGTGTTAAGTGTACGGAGCTACGCCGTGGCGCAGCTCGAAAACTTCTAGCGCTCATCCCAGCGCGCCACTTGGAGGGCAGTTTCTCCAGGAACCGTAGTATATTTAACCAGCAAAATAAAGGGTAGCTTTTTCTTTTTTTCGATTTTACCTACTATTCCTTTTAATGCTGAAATTCCACACTGTAAATATACGTACTTTCCGTCATAATTTCGTACTTTTCAGTCCTTTCTACAGAGCGCAATAGCTCTCAGGGAGGAGACAACCGACAGTCACATTGGCCACAGTACGATAGGAGCTTACTGTTCAGACCAGCGTTCCAACATGACAATCCGCACGTCGACCGATTGCACCTAATCCCTCAAGTGGTCTTAAACTCTTTAATGTAAAGCGGAATGTCAACCTGCGACACCCCGCCCCCTCCGATCACGGCCCGACCAGCCGCATCAATGCCCGACAGTTTACGTCATCTCATCTTGTTGTTACACCACTGATACGCGAACACACGGTCACATCGGCGATAATTCCAGTCTTCTGTTCACAACGCACAACACTGCCATCACGATGTTGCTGCTATGTTGCTGACACGCAGAAATACAAAGCCACGTTGATTGCCGGTTGGCACTCGGCATCGGAAAACAGAACCGAACTCAGCACGGAAGGCACTCAGGCAGCCGGCAGCAAAAACCTGCCGGTCTTGGACGCAGTTCCTGCGATTTCCATAACGTCGAAAACGTCGACAGAGTTCCGCGTGGTTCCGCTACTGTAGATCCGCGTGCGTCCCGCAATCCAGAGACGGCCATCTTACCCAGTGTACGTAGCGCTGCTGGCACTGCTCCGGAACTTCGCTGTTTCTAGCGGCTTCGTTTGCTCGTTTGATAAAATTAGTGATAAAAACATCGATGCAACCGAAATGTTCTGCACGTTTGGACTAGAAGACGGAATTACAGGCGGCCTTCGCTGCCGCTGAAGCTCAATCAACTCAACAACATTTATTAAACAACGTGCGCGACGTGCTCGAAAAACGAAACCGAAAGAAGATGAGTCGGGAGGGCGAAAGCTTTCTCCCGTCTGCCTGGAGAAGGAGGAAAACGTCTCGTTCCTCCCTTGTTCTCGTGTCCGCTTGGGGGCGCGTCAGTAGAAGGGAGGAAGACGCGCCGTTGCTACCTTTTTCCTCCATTTTTTCTTAGAGTGCACGAAGCCATGACCTTTCACGACCCGCGACATGGATATCGGAGAGAGCCCGACTGCGCGATAATAAGGAGTTTTGGTAGATGGTTCCGATACCTCCATAACGATACCCGGTAACGATACGATGCACGCGCAAAAAGTGTGGGCGGAGTGTCGGGTTATCGTTATCGGAGGTATCTGCTAAAACTCCCCAGTGACGGCCCGGCGCGTTTGCGGGACCTCCGTATGTTCCGCCTGGAGGCTCTGTTATGAGCGTGTTATGATTGGGCTCAGCCGCGGGCGGATATAAGCGGCACCTCGTGGGTGGCCAACCCTGCGTGCGAAGAGGGAAGCCCTCCGGAGGTTCTTCTCCAAACAGTCGGGTGCGACGAGCCGCCGCGCTGCGCCTCTTCGGCTTTTCTTTCTTTCTCCGCTGCGAGCCTGCGGCTCGCTGTTCCGTGATCCTGCACGCGTCTGGTATGCGGCGCAATTTATTTGGACACCCGCGGACGGCACAGATGTCTGTTGCTCTCCAGCTGGCGGTGAGAGGGACGCGGAAAGGACTGGCTGACCCGACTGCGACAACTGTGGCTAGTGTCTGTATCCGCCGCCGAGATTTCTATACGAAAACGGGCTGTTTACAAACGAGGCCGCGTTTTCACGCACGGGGTGTGGGTGCTGGGCGTGTGCAGACACCAGAATCGCGTGAGGTGAAGCGTCTGCGCATGCACCGTACCGAAAGCAGCGTCACTGTAGAGTGGAGTCACGTCAGAGGCTCGTGTTGGTCTCACAGCAGGGGTCTATAGCAGGCAAAACAACAAAAAGTTCAGAGAGCCGCGGAAAGAAAAAAAAAAGGTGGAGGGGATACTTTTAACAAGAAACGATATGGAGGGAACAGTCCTTCCCAAAGGGGCAAGTAGAACTGTCGACTACAACAAGTAACACCAGGCAGCAGAATGTTTCTTCAACCGCTATTCAAGCATGAATGCATGGCTTGCAAGCCAGCCACTGCCCCTGACGCACCTTATGCGTGTATACGGTTCGAAATTATTTCTGTAACAATAAAGAAAACAGGGTCGCTGGACACATCTATCGTCAGTGAGCTGGTCAGCTGTATGCACGTACATGTAGTACAAAGCTGGCCAAAACTGAGATTCTTTTTGTTTTTTGAGGCGGGGGGGGAGCTCACTGGAGGGAAGGGGCATGCTTACGAGGGAGGCGCGAGCCCGCACTCCGGACCCGCGAAGAGCCGCCTAGCGGCCCGGGCACGGTTTCGCCACCCCTGGTCTGCAAGACTACAAATATATGCAATTCGTTTTTCAATTTCTGGGGATACTTTTCGAGCGATATTTTGGTCGGGTACGAGTGTTTGTCAGTATTCGTCGCTGATTCTCCCCTCTCCCAGTCATGAGCTCGTTAACATTACACCTCGGAAGTTTGTTAGCTTTCCCGCTAAAAAGATCGCTGTAAATGCTTTATGCTGCTCTGCATGGCATGGGTATACAAATTTTACCTTCTCTCTTGATGAAGTAATGTTAAAGCTCCGCACCGAAGCGCCGAAATGCTCTGGTGCGAAGCTATGGAACTGGAGCGCTTGGCTGCGCTGGCCTTCAAACGTGTTCCCGGCGCTCGTCGCATGTATATCAAGGTTTTGCTCTTGGCGTGAAGTTGTAAGAGCCGCCTCCTAGAATACATAAGGCGCCACTGAAACATCTCGGCGGTAATAAGCGGGGTCCTATGCGTGTTCGATTCATCTACGTCGATGAATCGAGCACCGGTGTGTTCATAGGCAGGCTGCGCCGGTATCAAACCGGTCGAATAGACCATTTTCTATATTACCCGAGCATCAAGGAGAATGCAGGGATTGGTGTTCCCCGCGCCACACGCGCACGCCTTCCCCGGCATAAAAGATTCGAAGTAAATAACCAAAATGAAGCGTTGACGAACACGCGTGCAAGATGCCATTTGTTTTAGGTATTTGCTTTAGAAAAGTTGCTACCGATGACGCCAGCACGTGCGGCGCGTGGAACACCAATTCCTGCATTCCCCTTGATGCTTGGGTAATATAGCAATAGGTCTATTGATTGTGGTGCGAGTTGGGGGCGGATTCGGCCAGGGCAGTACGACCCATGCTGGGGGTTAGTATCCGTCACGCGTGGCATACGCGTGGTGATTCTACGAATATAGGCCTGTTTACTATCAGTTTCAATACAAGTGCGAGCGCAACACAAGATACAAGAGAGACCTCTGGGCCTTTGGCGTCCCTACCAAGCACGCGAGCTCGTGCAAGGCGATATGTTCGTGCTTGCAGCTATCGTCTTATCTCGCACATAAGGAAACAATGTAATGCATTCACCGACGCCCGCGCGTTCCACGATTGATTGGCTTCACCCTTGCAGGGGCGCTGGGTGGCGGAAGCGTAAGGCATCGGGGCATCCACGCTGTACCGGATTCCGTAGCTATACGTACTGACATCCGCTGTACAACACAAACGTCTGACCAACAACATCAACAAAGCAACAACGACAACAACTTTGTAGTGCAGAGTGGTTTGTACACTCCGGTCACTGTTAGCGCGAGCACGGCATGCAACAATCTTTCGAATTTGCTAAAACGCGCTACTGACGAACCAATACTTTGCGACCTTAGTTGAAGCCCTCGAGGAGAAAAAGGTACCACATCAGCTGTTTTAAACGGCAGAATCTCGACTATAAGAGAAAAGCCGGAAAAAGAGGCGATCAAATGTTCACGCTAACTGTGTCGCTGTTTGTGCTGAACGCGCATCTCGACCTGCATCTTTTTGACAAGCTCGTACCTCAGGTGTAACCGGGGATCAATCAATCAGCTCGTCCACCCATTTCCCGCCCATACCTCAACCGTGAATAAAGGAACTTAGAATAGAAGAGCATTCCACGAGCGCCATAGCCTCTGAACGCGGGGAATAGTCAATTCTGTCAGTCAGAATTTTGCTTTTCCACGGTGTCTTTATCATAACGGCACACGCGTTACGTAAGTGAATGGCAAGACAAACGGGCGTCTGACCAACAGGACGATGAAGAAACACGAACGCACCTAGCGCGTCTTACTCACTCAACATTTTCCGTAGCGTACTTTGCAACCTTGGGTTAGAAAAAGAAAAGAGAGAAAGAAGGTGATATTGTGTTTAGTGGCTTTTCCAGGGCGGTTCTTCCTGTCTATATTTTTTCTCCCTCATACAACAACGTCGCGGTGATTGGATTTGGAGCACCGCGTTATTAAGGCAAATACAATTTATAAACGAACAAATTACTAAAAAACGCGGCGCCCAATTTTCGGTTTGTTTTGAGAAAGAACAGGAGGAAAAGCGTCGTTAGTGGTAGACGAATGAGCGAAGATACCGCGGTTGTTTATTTTCCAACCCCGACTCTTCTGTGCTCCAGATGAAACGGTGGGCGGGAGGAGGCCCGCGAAGGAAAGAGCTAGTCACGTGTTCTTTTGTGTTGGTGCGCATTTTCGGGCTCTCCTGTTTACGTTTGCCCGGTGCGTGCGTTTTGTGCGTCGATTTTGAGGCGTGCCGCTGTGTGGCTTAGTTTTGCCTGTGGCTTTTCTTTATTTCTTTAGTAAAGAAATTAAAGGGATTGTCCGGTCAAATTTTGTATTCGAGAAACAATTGAATATCATTGTTATTGCCTCGAGACGGATCGCTATGTGTAATATCTGAATTTTATATGCCCCTCTGTGTGAGTAATTGAATTATATGTTGCTCCAATCGCATTCTAGGTAAACGCTGCTAGGTTGGCAACATGGAAGCTCTGACGTCACAAAACGTCAAGGCGAGCATTTTGTCTGCCTCAGCGTGCTCATTTTGTGGTGTTGTCTTGACTTGTTTCGTAGTTGGTGAGATTTTTGTTGCGCGGTTAGGTGCTACAACCGCGGGCACACATGCAGCTAAACATGACGTCCACACTTTTCCGAGAGACGTGCAGTGACAGCTCAAGTGGATCGTCGCCGTGCGTGGAGCTAGGTTCCCCGTCAAGATCGAGATCCCGCTTATGCAGCAATCATCTCACAGAAGAGCTCGAGCTAGCTCAAGTGGACAGAGGCTCGAAGCTCGAGGTGTGATGCTGTGCCAACGATGGTAACTACGATCCATCCACTCCCTGCCAAACATGGATCAATCAATATTGATAATGCAGCGAAACCGAAACCAACAGCTAGGCCATCTGGAAACGATACCAGAAGTTGTATTTAGCACGCGTGCAGCCCGATTCTGTTTGACCCGCGTGTGAAAATGGAGCGTGACTACGATTCACCAAGCTCGTCAAGTCAAGTGACGACAAGCATTTGGCAACGATTCGCCATTTGTCGCGACCCGCGGACATGCCTCTGAGTGACGACCCGCAGCCTCTCACGATCCAGTGGATCCGCTGACATGTGTACCCAGATGCCGCTTCGTGTACCTAGTGCCGCTTCAGAGGCGAAATCTGCATCCTTTGCTTTGCAAGCGCCCTAGTTCGATCGGTGGCCGTCTGCAGCTGTGCTTGCGCGAAACGGCATACGTTTGCTCGAAACTTATGGCTGTCTGCAGTAATTTCCTGCTAAAGGACGTGACTTTTTTGCACATGCTTAGGAATTCGCATATAAAAGAACCGTATTTAATATAGGTACAGCCTAGGAGACTATATAATTCGAAACAAAATACATGACATCCATCGACCAACGCTTGTTATCCCGACCATCCGACAAACCTTTGCGTTCTGTGACGTCACGCAGCACTCGGATGTCAGCCATTGACACTGGCGAAATTCAGGGTGCAGTTTTGTACATAGACTCATGAAAGGTTTAATTAATAACGGGAGATCATATATCAAAATAAAAATGACGTTTGTCTACATGAAGGCTCCCTCGACGTAACGAGCGCAAGAACTTAAGTACTTCCGGTTTCGACCGGACAATCCCTTTAAGAAAAGTACGAAAAGCGATGGACATGTTGACACTGTCTTTAGTGTTGGCTACTCGGTACCAATTGTTTAAAAAAAAAAACATGTACGTAAATTGAGCATCTTATTTTATATGTTATTAAGTTTTTCTTCATTTGTTTACATGCCTCTCGGTCGTCCCGCCTATTATTTTGTACTTTCAAAACTTAAGAATGACCTGAACTAAGAACTTAAAAAGAGCACACACGAAAGATGTGCTGTCCGTGTTATGTCCTTTTATGTTTAATTCGCTCTTAAGCTTTTACACTTTCCCAACACGCTCCCTCGAAAAGTTCGTATTATATTGAAATATTTTTGGGGGCCCGGGGCAGGTACGCTCGGCTCAGTTGAGTCGCTCTAGGTTTCTTCCGTGGTACCGATTCGGCGTGCCCTTGCTACCCCCGTTTGTTTCGATCGCATTTAAATCATTTAAACGACGGAGAACGACGAGTAAAAAAGAGAGGAGGCCTCTGTGGATGCGGGGAGGGAGGGCGGGTAAGGACTCGTTTCTATCTCGGCTTGGGGCCCCGAGGGGGCGTTGCAAAAGAGCTCTCGACGCGCGTATTTGTCAGGCGAAGGGAGAGGGCGCGATTGATTCGCCTATTTCCGCCACGTTTAGAGAAAGCCTGGGGGTCAGCGGCGACGAGCCTCCTTGTATCTCTCCATGTTGTTTCGTTCTTTTTTTAATTATTATTGTTTTACTTTGCCTGTACTGGGTTTCCATTTTGGTGCTCTAGACTGGGAGGCCCGCAACCGCCTGGGGTTTGTTGCTGTTTCTCCCGCGTTTTTCTTTTTTCTCTTGGCAGTGAGCGATTTTTTGTTTGGGGTCTCGGGTGGTCGTTGCCCCTCGGCCGTTTCTCGTTGCTTTCGCTCTTGTTCGACTCGTAGGTCTCTCTCGAAGAAGAAGACGACGTCCCAACGCGGAATGGCCGTCGAGTAAACCGCGGCTAAGCGCGCTCATAGCAGACGAGACCCAGGCGACCGATTTGGCCCTGGGAACAGCCGCCGCTACGCGGAAAAAGCAAGCGAGAGCTATTAGTGACTGCGCACTTCTTCAGTCGTCGCCCGGGAAAATGGGCAAACTTTGCCGCCGCGTGAATTTGGGCTAAGGTTAGACGGGGGATCGTACGGAGAACTCGGCTAAATACCCTCTGCATACACCCAAGTTTTGCCGTGTATGTTGGTTCCCTCGTGTTTGTGTTCCTTTTTGTTTGTCTAGTGGTCAAGCTGACCTCCGTGTAAAGTCTCCCTGAAGCCTTGCGTACCGTTACGCCTTGTTTGGTCGAGGATGACACCCTCCATGCGGGCTCATGTCTGACGAAAACAGGACCGGCAAATTACAGCCTCTGGAATTTTGTTGTACGTGCGAGTGGCTGGTTGCTGGCCCTGAGAAGCATTTATATATGGGGAGGATACTGAATGAACGAGTCAGCCGAGTTCTAATTCCAGGCGAAAATATTAAGTGATATCACTTTAAGAATCCTAAGTGATTCCCAAGTGATATCAGTTCTGGTCGAACTGATATCACTTGGAATCACTTGAGACACTTACAGATTATATCACTTGATATTTTCGCCTGCAGAACGCTGGTTCCTGTCGTCCACTCCTGTTTCTTCTACTTGGTTGCTTTGTGGTTTTTGCGCCCAGTCTCCGGCGTTTTTAATAAGAATGGTTCGGTTCTGAGGCTGCTAATAACCCGCGAGCTGCATCGTAAACAGAATACGTGCGGAACTTCGAATGGAGGCTGTAGAGTTGGGAACGAACTAGACCCTTTTTTCTTAAGAGCGCGCCATCGAGTAGCTGCTGCGCCGATTATCCGCCAATGATCGATCACGTGCATGTATTGGCTATTTCTTTGTATCGTTTGGTGGCGAGCGCCACCAAGCGCCCCGCAATAGCAGTTTCTACCGCGCGAATGCAATGGCCTGACCAAGCCCAGCATTACGCGAGTGCTTGATGTATCAATAAACGTTTTCCACCAACACCAATGGCCCGAGGACGCAGCCAGCACGCGAAATTCCTCGGAGGCCATAATCATATAAAAGACACTCTGCAAACACGAGTAACCGCAATGTCCGTGGTTCAAATGCCGCGTGCCAAGTTTCCTCTCTGAAGTCATTGCCATGCGGCCTTCGAAGCACGGATCTCGCGGTGACGCGCGCTCGAATCAGTATGGTGCACTCTGTCTTTTGTATGATGTCTAAGCAGTGTGATTAAGCTTCAAACGTGTCTGCAGACGGTATGACCAGTGTGACCGTTGTACGAGGAAGAAAAACGCCCCAGGCAGCGTCTGCAAACTGTCTTTTGGATGATGCATGAGCGATGTGATTGAGGCTTGGTGTGGGGAGACCTTGAAGCCGGATAAACGAGAGTTTTATTTTTTATCATCGATACCTTTCACACACCGGACATAACCTGTACGTCAATGGGACGTTTTGGTTCTTTCCCAGGATCGCTCCGCGAGGGTTGGGAGCCTCGATTGGCAGTGCCGGATCTGCCTCGCGTGCCGCAGTAGCAACTGTTCACCCGAGATCCGGGAGCTAGGGGCCTCTTCAAAGTCTTTACGCCCGGACCCGTCTCGCGATGATGTAGCCGAGAACACCGTTTAGGAGGGCCACTGCGCGAAGCCCGTCTGCCAAGAAATCGGCCTAATCTGAGCCCCAAGTGGCCGCGCGATCTGCATACACCCTTCCACCGCGGACACACTCTTCCACACGCGAGAGCGGGCGAGTCGGAAAGCGGAGGGAACAAGGTTTACGTCGACGAAACACACAGACACGCACGCGCGAGTTCACGCGGGCGCAGGAAACAAACAAACGGCGCATCAGCCGGTGCATTGGAGTGTGTCCTTTGTCCATTCGCTTTGTGCGCGCTGCAAATTCCTTATTACCCTTTTCTCTCTTTTTTACTTTTTTTCATTTCTCTCACTCCGCGGTTGAGACGTGGCGGGGCGCAGTTCTCCCGAACCGATCTTGGAAGCAGCGCTACGGCAGCCACGACTGTTTGATCTGCTTTCTTCTTTTTGTTCGCGTTTTCATTTCTTCCGCCTCATTTTCTTTCTTTGCGTTCTTTCTTTGTGTGTTGAGTCTCCTCGCGGTTGGGTTGCGTGCGTGCGGTTTGAGTGTGTGTGTGTGAGCGCCGTGCTTTTCAATTTCACTGGCGTTCCCGGCTCGCTGTTCTTTGTTGGCCTCCTCGTCGCGGTTCCTTATTTGTTCTGCGAACGAGGCAGGGCGGCGGAGATTCTGTAGCTGTCAGACTCTTGACGAACGATGTCACGGAAACCTCCTCGGCGAGCCGCCCGCTCCCATTGTGCCGTCCGTAATAAGGCCCGAACCGAGTAGATTAATACGGGCGCGGATGGCGAACGGGGAAGCCCGGCTTCCATCAAACCACCTAGAAAACAAGGCCTGAACCTTCTCCCGGCAAACGTCATCACTAGTGGATCCAGGCAGCGCGACCCTAGCTGTGGTTCCTGGAACGCGTCCTCGTCTGGTGTGTTTATCGCGTCCGTTCGAAAAACGTAGTCCCTCCATTTCCGTCCCATGACGTCATAAAAGTGTCATGCTGTCGCCGGCCGCGAACCTGGTGGTGTCCCGGCAGTGCTGGTGTATGTGGCACAAGCCTGTTCTGCTGAAACTCGCTTTCCAGCTATGACAGAACACTGAAGATTCGGCACCCAGGAGTTGGGACGCCGTGACGACGGCGACGGAACTTCTGCAACCGACCGCCAGGACCGCGACATCCGGCAGCGGGACACTCCGGCTTTTGTTACGTCATTAAAACTTTTTAAAACTGTTAAAACAACACCCTACCTTGGTTTGCATTTCGACGAACACGTTTCATGGAGTAATCACATTGATCATGTCGCACAAAAACTTCGCGTTGTTTCTGCATATCTATATAGACTTAAAAGTGGATGTGACGTCAATCGGAGGTGTACCTATCATTGGTGGAATCTGTAATACGTTACGGAGCTCCTATATATGGAACATGTCCTAAATGCAAACAACAAAAAATTGATAGTATCATTAATATATGTGTTAGCAGTATATGGGTCAAAACATGAACTGAATGAAACCAAGAAAAAGAAGAATGCAGTCGGATTATTATCGTTTGAAAATGTTTTTACATTTGTCGTTTTTACCGGCCATTATTTTTCGAAGGAATTCAAAGAAATGCCCAGCAGGATACAAACACTCCAGTACACAGAAACCTCTGCAATTCCAAAAATATATACAAACTACGGAAAAAGACAGAGAAACTATTACGTTCCTGCAATATTTATATAGCTTGCCTAAAGACATCCTAAGCCTGTCATCCAAGAGGCAGATGTATAAAAAAATAAAAAGAGTGGTGTTTTTTGTCGAACTAAAATGCTGAACAATGAGGTATTGCGTAAGAGCTTAGTGTTTTCTATCGAGTTTCTCTCGTTATATACGTGTGGATTCTTGCCATTATGTGTTTAAATTTGCAATGTTTCGTTTGTAACCATTGAATGATTGTTATTGTCGAATCGGGTGTTACCTAGCAAGTGAATTTTCTACTTGGGCGTGAATTTCGTTGTTGACTGTGTTATTTTGAATGTTTCTTTCATGTTTTACTTACATTTAACCATCATTTGTGTCTAGATGAGGAAAATGTCTGTACTGTCATGTTCCGCATACAAGCGTACCTACGCTTAAGCGGACAGAATTGTATGAGAGTTTTTTTTTCTGTAATCAAATAAACTTACCTTAATCAAATAAATGTATCTTATTTGTTGCCACTTCGGCACCACTTGGGATGCATGGGTGGAATAAAGGACGGTAGACAGACCGGTCGCAGACGCGTTCCGTGGCCTTGCGTCAGCGTCGCCACTATACGTCTCGCGTTGTCTCACAGCAAGCGTGACGCTATCACGCGGCGACGCCAAGGAGGACGCGTCTGCCGCTTTGCGGTGCCTTCCGTCGTACTTCAGCGCGTTTGCCGACGCTCGAGGTGGGCCGGGGTTCCTCTAACGATGACGTCATGTGCAGGCCTTGTCTTCATGCACTCTTTCTCTCGCTCTCTATCTTCGTCTGCTTGCCGTAGTTGTAAAAGGAGGGAGAGATGGAGTGGGGGGGCATCGTGGTGAAAGGGGGCAGATAGTCCCACACATGACGCGCGAAATAGGCACGGAAAATTTAAGTGGACAGCGGGGTAGGGCGGAGAATTGGACGCGAAGTAAAAGAAAGAAAAGACGGAATGAAAAGGAAATGTAAGCTGGAGATAGACGAAACTGAAATGGCGTCGAATTGAAAGAAACCTGTTTCGTTCAACTGTCTCTTTCACTTTCTTGTTCCATCTTTTTTTTTCGGCGGATACTTCCTAATTTGCCCACTGTCGGTTGCCTCGCCTTCGGCTCATTAATTCCTTTCGGTCGCTCTTCGATCTATCGCGTCTATCATTAGCTTTGACGACGACGCTGCCGGTGGTGGCAATGATGATGATGATGTCGTACATTTCGTGCGCTTCTTTGTTTGGCTGTTCTGCCGGACAGGTTCAAACGTAAAGGGCGGTCGTCTGAGGGGAGAGAGAGAGAGCCTGTGGGAAGTGGACGGAATGTTCCCCCTTCGCGCTCCCTGCATCTTGACGGGTGTGTCTGCTTCAAACGAAGGGGGCGTGTCTCCTCCGAATATTCTTTCTAGACTGTCGCTTACGTGGCTCCTACGAGCCAGGGCCGGATTAAGGTGCGGGCTAAGGGGCTGCAGCCCAGGGCCCCAGGCTGTTGGCCCCCGGAAATAAAAAAAAAATATGCTAGTCGGTCTCAGTTCAGAACAGCTCATACCTAAAGGAGGGCACGAAGTTCTCTATTGTACTGGGGTCCTTTCGGCGTTTTTTACGGTCAATGGCGGGTTGGAAGGTCACTAAGTGTTGCTGAAGGCTACGCGAGCAACATACGTGCTACACATTGTTTTGTTTAATTTTTGGTATTTTAGAGTTCTATGTGGAATGTTTTCTCCGATACGACAAGTTTAAAACAAACAAAAGAAATATTGGTGAACCTCCCAAAGCCATCCTTTCTAACCACAAATAGGTGTTACAAGAAGCCGGCTCTTGAGATGTCCCCCATAAGTTTTCGAGACCGGTCGCTTGCAGCGACTGCAAGCAACCGCTCTGGAGCCTGTGTATGATCTGCCAGTGCAAGACAACATTTTTCCTGCCATCGAGTGATATGATCGCTGCAATCTTTTTTACGAGCCTCTGAGGTTGGACCTATTATTCTTAGCTTAGAGTAATACATCCAAATGACTGCGAAGTTCTAAATTACTGCAATTGGAATAAACAAGACCACTTCCAAATCTGATTGAAACATGTTCCCCTTAAAATAGACAGCATGCAGGAGAGGAGTTCGAAAATATCTCCTTGATTTCAGTCTTTAGAGGCTGAGAAATTCCTCTGAATGTGCCCAAATGACAGTGGTTGCTGTATTACAATCGCATTCAGTCTCAATTGTTTATTTTATTAGTTGAATGCATAAGTATGTTAGTTTGGGACAC
>JAZHYW010067188.1:0-13366 GCA_037355805.1 Ixodes ricinus
GACTCTCACTTTACAACTCTGTGCTTTATCAGTCATGCGCGCTTCAATATTTTATTAGGCTGCACATATAGACGCTTTCAGCGCGCGCCAGATTGAGCCGCCATAGCCGACCTTCTCTTGTCTTACCGAGATGCCGAGCCACTGAAGCGGACGTTGACGAGTGTCCACAAGGGCCTATGCTGGGGAGAAGAACACAGTAGCGCCTAAAGTGCCAATAACCTGTCCTGTTGTGGTAACGATGAAGTGAAGCGAACGGAATAAGAGGAAACAAAAACTGAAGGTCGGTTATGGCGGCGCCCATGCACAGCTACCTGAAAGCGTCTATACTCGCGAGACTGATATGCACAACTTTACAATTTGGACATCCAGTGTTGAGAACATCGGATTTCACCAGAAAACTGAACTGTTTAACATGGTTTGCACGCCACGTCATCGCACTATATGCTGGTGGTCATTGCGATTTGTTCTTGCTGAGAAAATCAAATCCGGTGGTGCAAAATGCATGCTGCAAAAGGTTCGCGTTCAGTGCAAGTCGTGTATTCGAGAGACACAAATTATTCTTGCTTGGTGCAGCGTCGTGAGGAACAGCGCGAGCGTCTGGCACCGCGAAAACGCGCTTTCTGGCAGAAGTGTTTTTGCGAACAAAGTAATTTCCGGGACCCCGCTTTTTGGTCTCTGTCGAAGATGGGGAGCAGAGGAACCTTTACAACACATTATATTTTTACAACTCCCCTCTTCCCCCCCCTCTTTTTTATTTTTTATTTTCTTGATGTTCCTTTAGACTTCAGAGAATACTTATTACTCCTGAGGAACTCGCTCCTTCGTTAAGGGTCTTAATGCGACAATTATATTTGTGTCATTTGTTAACAGTAATCATTCATTTCTTTTATTTTCGCACTCAAAAACTGTGAAGTTTAAACAAAATAAGGAGGTGGTCAAAGTTTGGGGAAGAACTTAATTGAGACGACATTCCAGTGAGATTTAGAGCGGCTGCCAACGTTCGGCTGTCCCTCTAAGGCCAAAAGGATCTTTCTTTTCAGGTATCCCTGGCGTTCACGCTTGTGGTTCTATTTATCGTCAGATTAATAAGTCACATTTAGTCCTTTCAATGCTTCTATTCACGGGGAAAACTTTCTGAGATAGTTCAGCAACAACGAAAACATGTTTGGGTGCCTCAATGATGTGTAAGTACACGTAAAATTGGTCGTGTAACAATTTCTTTACTTTCAATAAATATCGCTAAGAGCTAATCCCTGACGTTGATAACTCGCAAAAATACCCATTAGTTTTCCTTTCCGCTCAATGGCAGACGCAGAAAAATAAAGAGAAAGAAACAGCTTTTCCCTCCTCAACTCTCTATTAGAACAAGCGGCCACGCGATCTGACGATAATTATATACCGTCGGTGTTCATCATAGTCATGCGCTGGGGTTGGCAAAGAATAAAGCATGGGTTGAGCTTTAGACATTGTTAGAGTTCGGCTATTTCTCATCTTTGATTGAACACGAACCATTGTCATGCTGATTGTCGTGAACTCGACCACTCGACTCGGGCTCATGACAACCCAGTACGTCACGGCGTCACGTGACTCGCGGTGAGAAGTCGTGACGACATGTGACGTCACGGTGTCAACAACGCTCATAAATCTAGTGACGTTCTCAATTTAAGTCGACTTGACGCATTGATTCACGTGACTACGTCACGGGGCCACGTGACGTGACATTACTTGACAGCATGGCTTGACACCATGACGTCACGTGACCAACAAGAGCGCCACGAAAGCCCTCAATTTCTCATACATTGCAATTCGGTATATGACAATTTGATCACTACATAGAAATACAGTTGCCAGTCTTGTTATTAACCGGTTACCGTTATATTATAACATTTCCGGTTCAGTTCCGATTCGGTTCCAAGATGGTGGCAAATATTTCGGTTCGGTTCAGTTCCGGTTCGGCTAAAAATAACTGTTCGGTTCCGGTTTTCGGTTCGGTTCGGTTTCGGTTCGACACTCTGGTTTCAACCATTTATTTTCTCGTGCGCAGTTCAGAACCCAGTGGGCATGAACAATACCTCCGTCCCGTTATCAGTAGACAGCGGTAACAAAAACCAGTCGGTTAGAGTGTGAAGCTCGTGGACAACCTCCATGGTTTTCTGCAGATGCCGGTGCCACATGCAGTAGGGTATACACGTTTGAAAGTACGGCCTCTCGGCGACGCCATCTTGCTGCATGTGTCTATGTATATATAGGTGGTACGATGGTTAATCCTGTGTGGATGGATAGATAGATAGTGATGGCTATAACACCAGCACGCTGTTTACATACAAGCCCGCGTTTTCACACACCGGGTGTGGGCAGTGCGCCTGCGCAGAAAGCAGACTCCCGTGAGCTGACGTGTCTGGGCATTCGCACTACCGCGGCGTATAGAAGGCCGAGTTGGTGCACACACTTCGTATGCGCATTTATAGCTTGCGTAGCCTGCCTCGCTAAATCACGGTTGACAGACTGATGCCACAAGGAAACCTTTTCCACCCGCGGTGTACAGACGGGCTTTTGAAGCGCGGCTGCTTGCAACCACGAAGCCGTCTTTCGACCCGCGACATGGATATCGGAGAGAGCCCGACTGCGCGATAATAAGGAGTTTTGGTAGAGGGTTCCGATACCTCCCATAACGATACCCGGTAACGATACGATGCACGCGCAAAAAGTGTGGGCGGAGTGTCGGGTTATCGTTATCGGAGGTATCTGCTAAAACTCCCCAGTGACGGCCCGGCGCGTTTGCGAGACCTCCGTATGTTCCGCCTGGAGGCTCTGTTATGAGCGTGTTATGATTGGGCTCAGCCGCGGGCGGATATAAGCGGCACCTCGTGGGTGGCCAACCCTGCGTGCGAAGAGGGAAGCCCTCCGGAGGGTTCTTCTCCAAACAGTCGGGTGCGACGAGCCGCCGCGCTGCGCCTCTTCGGCTTTTCTTTCTTTCTCCGCTGCGAGCCTGCGGCTCGCTGTTCCGTGATCCTGCAGGCGTCTGGTATGCGCCGCAATTTATTTGGACACCCGCGGACGGCACAGATGTCTGTTGCTCTCCAGCTGGCGGTGAGAGGGACGCGGAAAGGACTGGCTGACCCGACTGCGACAACTGTGGCTAGTGTCTGTATCCGCCGCCGAGATTTCTATACGAAAACGGGCTGTTTACAAGCGAGGCCGCGTTTTCACGCACGGGGTGTGGGTGCTGGGCGTGTGCAGACACCAGAATCGCGTGAGGTGAAGCGTCTGCGCATGCACCGTACCGAAAGCAGCGTCACTGTAGAGTGGCGTCACGTCAGAGGCTCGTGTTGGTCTACAGCAGGGGTCTATAGCAGGCAAAACAACAAAAGTTCAGAGAGCCGCAGGAAAAGAAAAAGGGGGAGGGGATACTTTTAACAAGAAACGATATGGAGGGAACAGTCCTTCCCAAAGGGGGCATGTAGAACTGTCGACTACAACAAGTAACACCAGGCAGCAGAACGTTTCTTCAACCGCTAATCAAAAATGAATGCATGGTTTGCTAGCCAGCCACTGCCCCTGACGCACCTTATGCGTGTATACGGTTCGAAATTCTTTCTGTAACAATAAAGAAAACAGGGTCGCTGGACACATCTATGCGTCAAAAAGCAGTCCAGCTGTATGCACGTAATGTAGTACAAAGCTGGCCAAAACTGAGATTCTTTTTTTTATTTTTTTGATGGGGGGGGGGTTACACAGGAGAGGAAGGGGGCATGCTTACAAGGGAGGCGCGAGCCGCACTTGGACCCGCGAAGAGCCGCATGCGGCTCCCGAGCTGCAGTTTGGCCACCCCTGGTCTACAAGATTACAAAATTATGCAATTCGTTTTTTTTTCTTTTTTTCTTACTTTTTGGGGATATTTTGGCGATTTGAACGGTGGTGTTTGTCAGTATTCGTTGCAATTGTTCTCACCCGGTCATGAGCTCGTTAACTTACTTTCGCAGATTTGTAGTTTTACCGCTAGTCGCTGTAAATGCTTTATGCTGTTTCGCATAAACGGGTATACAAATTTTACCTTCTCTTGATGAGTAATATTAAAGCTCCGCACCGAAGCGCCGAAATGCTCTGGTGCGAAGATATGAAACGGGAGCACTTGATTGCGCTGGCCTTCAAACGTGTTCACGGCAGTCGTCGCATGTATATCAAGGTTTTGCTCTTGGCGTGAAGTTGGAAGAGCCGCCTCCTATACTTCGTCTCATCTCTACGATGGACTAAAGGCCAAAGCCACGGGCCGCCAGGTCTAATCACCTTCCACGCTAAACTATGACACGCTTAGCATTGATTAGGTTTGGACGAATAAGGCTCCGAATCCTAAAACGCTGCGTCATTTTTATAGCTTCGACACTGCAGAAGAGCCAGTACATCGTGACTTTCTTTGCAATGTGAAATTGTTGAGTCACTCATTGCTCGATCCGAACCACTGTCCTCCCATTCCCATCAGTGATCCGAGACGCGGGCACCAATACGTGCATCGAAGCGAAATACCACGCAATGTCTAAGTGGCTCGTGATTGGATCTGGCGGTTCGTAGCTTCTGCCTTTAGTCCATCGTAGGATGAGACGAAGTATGGGATACATAAGGCGCCACCGAAACATCTCGGCGGTAATAAACGGGGTCCTATGCGTGTTCGATTCATCTACGTCGATGAATCGAGCACCGGTGTGTCAAAGACAAGCTGCGCCGGTATCAAACCGGTCGAATAGACCATTTGCTATATATACCCTACCATCAAGGAGAATGCAGGGATTGGTGTTCCCGCGCCACACGCGCACGCCTTCCCCGTATAAAATATTCGAAGTAAATAACCTAAATGAAGCGTTGACGAACACGCGTGCAAGATGCCATTTGTTTTAGGTATTTGCTGTAGAAAAGTTGCTACTGATGACGCCAGCACGTGCGGCGCGTGGAACACCAATCCCTGCATTCTCCTTGATGCTTGGGTAATATAGCAATAGGTCTATTGATTGTGGTGCGAATTGGGGACGGGATTCGGCCAGGGCAGTACGACCCCTATGCTGGGGGTTAGTATCCGTCACGCGTGGCATACGCGTGGTGATTCTACGAATATAGGCCTGTTTATTATCAATTTCAATACAAGGGCGAGCGCAACACAAGATACAAGAGAGACCTCCGGGCCTTCGGCGTCCCTACCAAGCACGCGAGCTCGTGCAAGGCGATATGTTCGTGCTTGCAGCTTCGTCTTATCTCGCACATAAAGTGAAACAATGTGTGAATTTGCACTGACGCGCTCCCGCGTTCCACGATTGAAGTTGGCTTCACCCTTGGCAGGGGCGCATGGTGGCGGAAGCGAAGGCATCGGGGCATCCACGCTGTACCGAGATTCCGTAGCTTATAGTACTGACATCCGCTGTACAACACAAACGTCTGACCAACAACATCAACAAAACAACAACAACAACAACTTTGTAGTGCAGAGTGGTTTGTACACTCCGTGTCACTGTTAGCGCGAGCACGGCATCAACAATCTTTCGAATTTGCTAAAACGCGCTACTGACGAACGCAATACTTTGCGACCTTAGTTGAAGCCCTCGAGGAGAAAAAGGTACCGCATCAGCTGTTTAAACGGCAGAATCTCGACTGTAAGAGAAAAGCCGGGAAAAAGAGGCGATCAAATGTTCGCGCTAACTGTGTTGCTGTTTGTGCTGAACGCGCATCTCGACCTGCATCTTTTTTACGAGCTCTGTACCTCTGGGGTAGCCGGGGATCAATCAATCAGCTCGTCCACCCATTTCCCGCCCATACTTCGACCATGAATAAAGGAATTAGAATAGAAGAGCATTCCACGAGCGTGCCTCAACGCGGGGAATAGCAATAGATCCAGTGCAATATTATCCTAGTATCAAGCAGAACGGTGATTGGTATTCCATACGCCGCACACGCTGGTTACAGTGAATGGCTATACTTCTGTAAAGCAAATACTTACAAGCAACGGCATCTTGCACGTACGTGGCGTCAACGCTTTATTTGGGCTTAATCTACGTTCGAATCATTTATACGGGGAGGCGCGCGTGTCGCGCGTGGAACAAATCCCTGCACTCATGATGCTGGGTAATACAGCACGTGCTCTGTTCGTCAGTCGAAATTTTGCTTTCCACCGTTTTATCATACGGCACACGCTTTACAGTGAACGAGCATAGACAAACAGGCGTTTGAGCAAGGGATTACGAAGAAACACGACGCACCTAGCGCGTCTTACTCAGTACATTTTCCGTAGCGTACTTTTGCAACCTTTGGGTTAGAAAAAAGAAAAAGAAAGAAAGAAGGTGATATTGTGTTTAGCGGCTTTTCCAGGGCGGTTCTTCCTGTCTATTTTTTTTTCTCACCTCATACAACAACGCCGCAGTGATTGGATTTGGAGCACCGCGTTATTGAGGCAAATATAATTTATAAACGAACAAATTACTAAAGAACGCGGCGCCCAATTTTGGTTTGTTTTGAGAAGGAACAGGAGGAAAAGCGTCGTTAGTGGTAGACGAATGAGCGAAGATACCCGGTTGTTTATTTTCCAACCCCGACTCTTCTGTGCTCCAGATGAAACGGTGGACGGGAGGAGGCCCCGTGAAGGAAGAGCTAGTCACGTGTTCTTTTTGTGTTGGTGCGCATTTTCGGGCTCTCCTGTTTACGTTTGCCCGGTGCGTGCGTTTTGTGCGTCGATTTTGAGGCGTGCCGCTGTGACTTAGTTTCGCCTGTTGCTTTTCTTTATTTCTTAAGTAAAGAAATTAAGAAAAGTACGAAAAGCGATGGACATGTTGACACTGTCTTTAGTGTCGGCTACTCGGTACCAATTGTTTAAAAAAAAAAACATGTACGTAAATTGAGCATCTTATTTTATATGTTATTAAGTTTTTCTTCATTTGTTTACATGCCTCTCGGTCGTCCCGCCTATTATTTTGTACTTTCAAAACTTAAGAATGACCTGAACTAAGAACTTAAAAAGAGCACACACGAAAGATGTGCTGTCCGTGTTATGTCCTTTTATGTTTAATTCGCTCTTAAGCTTTTACACTTTCCCAACACGCTCCCTCGAAAAGTTCGTATTATATTGAAATATTTTTGGGG
The DNA here is from genome assembly GCA_037355805.1 of Ixodes ricinus. Classification (NCBI taxonomy): domain Eukaryota; kingdom Metazoa; phylum Arthropoda; class Arachnida; order Ixodida; family Ixodidae; genus Ixodes; species Ixodes ricinus. The sequence goes on from JAZHYW010067188.1 coordinate 7,120, forward strand.
GCCCGGGGCAGGTACGCTCGGCTCAGTTGAGTCGCTCTAGGTTTCTTCCGTGGTACCGATTCGGCGTGCCCTTGCTACCCCCGTTTGTTTCGATCGCATTTAAATCATTTAAACGACGGAGAACGACGAGTAAAAAAGAGAGGAGGCCTCCGTGGATGCGGGGAGGGAGGGCGGGTAAGGACTCGTTTCTATCTCGGCTTGGGGCCCCGAGGGGGCGTTGCAAAAGAGCTCTCGACGCGCGTATTTGTCAGGCGAAGGGAGAGGGCGCGATTGATTCGCCTATTTCCGCCACGTTTAGAGAAGGCCCGGGGTCAGCGGCGACGAGCCTCCTTGTATCTCTCCGTGTGGTTTCGTTCTTTTTTTAATTATTATTGTTTTACTTTGCCTGTACTGGGTTTCCATTTGGTGCTCTAGACTGGGGAGGCCCGCAACCGCCTGGGGTTTGTTGCTGTTTCTCCCGCGTTTTTTCTTTTTTTTCTCTGGCAGTGAGCGATTTTTTGTTTGGGGTCTCGGGTGGTCGTTGCCCCTCGGCCGTTTCTCGTTGCTTCGCTCTTGTTCGACTCGTAGGTCTCTCTCGAAGAAGAAGACGACGTCCCAACGCGGAATGGCCGTCGAGTAAACCGCGGCTAAGCGCGCTCATAGCAGACGAGACCCAGGCGACCGATTTGGCCCTGGGAACAGCCGCCGCTACGGGAAAAATAAGCGAGAGCTATTAGTGACTGCGTACTTCTTCAGTCGTCGCCCGGGAAAATGGGCAAACTTTGCCGCCGCGTGAATTTGGGCTAAGGTTAGACGGGGGATCGTACGGAGAACTCGGCTAAATACCCTTCTGCATACACCCAAGTTTTGCCGTGTATGTTGGTTCCCTCGTGTTTGTGTTCCTTTTGTTTGTCTAGTGGTCAAGCTGACCTCCGTGTAAAGTCTCCCGGAATCCTTGCGTACCGTTACCTTGTTTGGTCGAGGTTGACACCTCCATACGGCGGCTCATGTCTGACGAAAACAGGACCGGCAAATTACAGCCTCTGGAATTTTGTTGTACGTGCGAGTGGCTGGTTGGTGGCCCTGAGAAGCATTTATATATGGGGAGGATACTGAATGAACGAGTCAGCCGAGTTCTAACCCAGGCGAAAATATTAAGTGATATCACTTTAAGAATCCTAAGTGATTCCTAAGTGATATCGGTTCTGGTCGAACTGATATCACTTGGAATCACTTAGGACACTTACGGTTATATCACTTGATATTTTCGCCTGGAAGCGCTGGTTCCTGTCGTCCACTCCTGTTTCTTCTACTTGGTTGCTTTGTGGTTTTTGCGCCCAGTCTCCGGCGTTTTTAATAAGAATGGTTCGGTTCTGAGGCTGCTAATAACCCGCGAGCTGCATCGTAAACAGAATACGTGCGGAACTTCGAATGGAGGCTGTAGAGTTGGGAACGAACTAGACCCTTTTTTCTTAGAGAGCGCGCCATCGAGTAGCTGCTGCGCCGATTATCCGCCAATGATCGATCACGTGCCATGTATTGGCTATTTCTTTGTATCGTTTGGTGGCGAGCGCCACCAAGCGCCCCGCAATGCAGTTTCTACCGCGCGAATGCAATGGCCTGACCAAGCCCAGCATTACGCGAGTGCTTGATGTATCAATAAACGTTTTCCACCAACACCAATGGCCCGAGGAGCGCAGCCAGCACGCGAAATTCCTCGGAGGCCATAATCATATAAAAGACACTCTGCAAACACGAGTAACCGTAATGTCCATGGTTCAAATGCCGCGTGCCAAGTTTCCTCCCTGAAGTCATTGCCATGCGGCCTTCGAAGCACGGATCTCGCAGTGACGCGCGCTCGAATCAGTATGGTGCACTCTGTCTTTTGTATGATGTCTAAGCAGTGTGATTAAGCTTCAAACGTGTCTGCAGACGGTATGACCAGTGTGACCGTTGTACGAGGAAGAAAAACGCCCCAGGCAGCGTCTGCAAACTGTCTTTTGGATGATGCATCAGCGATGTGATTGAGGCTTGGTGTGGGGAGACCTTGAAGCCGGATAAACGAGAGTTTTATTTTTTATCATCGATACCTTTCACACACCGGACATAACCTGTACGTCAATGGGACGTTTTGGTTCTTTCCCAGGATCGCTCCGCGAGGGTTGGGAGCCTCGATTGGCAGTGCCGGATCTGCCTCGCGTGCCGCAGTAGCAACTGTTCACCCGAGATCCGGGAGCTAGGGGCCTCTTCAAAGTCTTTACGCCCGGACCCGTCTCGCGATGATGTAGCCGAGAACACCGTTTAGGAGGGCCACTGCGCGAAGCCCGTCTGCCAAGAAATCGGCCTAATCTGAGCCCCAAGTGGCCGCGCGATCTGCATACACCCTTCCACCGCGGACACACTCTTCCACACGCGAGAGCGGGCGAGTCGGAAAGCGGAGGGAACAAGGTTACGTCGACGAAACGCACAGACACGCACGCGCGAGTTCACGCAGGCGCAGGAAACAAACAAACGGCGCATCAGCCGGTGCATTGGAGTGTGTCCTTTGTCCATTCGCTTTGTGCGCGCTGCAAATTCCTTATTACCCTTTTCTCTCTTTTTTACTTTTTTTCATTTCTCTCACTCCGCGGTTGAGACGTGGCGGGGCGCAGTTCTCCCGAACCGATCTTGGAAGCAGCGCTACGGCAGCCACGACTGTTTGATCTGCTTTCTTCTTTTTGTTCGCGTTTTCATTTCTTCCGCCTCATTTTCTTTCTTTGCGTTCTTTCTTTGTGTGTTGAGTCTCCTCGCGGTTGGGTTGCGTGCGTGCGGTTTGAGTGTGTGTGTGTGAGCGCCGTGCTTTTCAATTTCACTGGCGTTCCCGGCTCGCTGTTCTTTGTTGGCCTCCTCGTCGCGGTTCCTTATTTGTTCTGCGAACGAGGCAGGGCGGCGGAGATTCTGTAGCTGTCAGACTCTTGACGAACGATGTCACGGAAACCTCCTCGGCGAGCCGCCCGCTCCCATTGTGCCGTCCGTAATAAGGCCCGAACCGAGTAGATTAATACGGGCGCGGATGGCGAACGGGGAAGCCCGGCTTCCATCAAACCACCTAGAAAACAAGGCCTGAACCTTCTCCCGGCAAACGTCATCACTAGTGGATCCAGGCAGCGCGACCCTAGCTGTGGTTCCTGGAACGCGTCCTCGTCTGGTGTGTTTATCGCGTCCGTTCGAAAAACGTAGTCCCTCCATTTCCGTCCCATGACGTCATAAAAGTGTCATGCTGTCGCCGGCCGCGAACCTGGTGGTGTCCCGGCAGTGCTGGTGTATGTGGCACAAGCCTGTTCTGCTGAAACTCGCTTTCCAGCTATGACAGAACACTGAAGATTCGGCACCCAGGAGTTGGGACGCCGTGACGACGGCGACGGAACTTCTGCAACCGACCGCCAGGACCGCGACATCCGGCAGCGGGACACTCCGGCTTTTGTTACGTCATTAAAACTTTTTAAAACTGTTAAAACAACACCCTACCTTGGTTTGCATTTCGACGAACACGTTTCATGGAGTAATCACATTGATCATGTCGCACAAAAACTTCGCGTTGTTTCTGCATATCTATATAGACTTAAAAGTGGATGTGACGTCAATCGGAGGTGTACCTATCATTGGTGGAATCTGTAATACGTTACGGAGCTCCTATATATGGAACATGTCCTAAATGCAAACAACAAAAAATTGATAGTATCATTAATATATGTGTTAGCAGTATATGGGTCAAAACATGGACTGAATGAAACCAAGAAAAAGAAGAATGCAGTCGGATTATTATCGTTTGAAAATGTTTTTTACATTTGTCGTTTTTACCGGCCATTATTTTTCGAAGGAATTCAAAGAAATGCCCAGCAGGATACAAACACTCCAGTACACAGAAACCTCTGCAATTCCAAAAATATATACAAACTACGGAAAAAGACAGAGAAACTATTACGTTCCTGCAATATTTAATAGCTTGCCTAAAGACATCCTAAGCCTGTCATCCAAGAGGCAGATGTATAAAAAAATAAAAAGAGTGGTGTTTTTTTGTCGAACTAAAATGCTGAACAATGAGGTATTGCGTAAGAGCTTAGTGTTTTCTATCGAGTTTCTCTCGTTATATACGTGTGGATTCTTGCCATTATGTGTTTAAATTTGTCAATGTTTCGTTTGTAACCATTGAATGATTGTTATTGTCGAATCGGGTGTTACCTAGCAAGTGAATTTTCTACTTGGGCGTGAATTTCGTTGTTGACTGTGTTATTTTGAATGTTTCTTTCATGTTTTACTTACATTTAACCATCATTTGTGTCTAGATGAGGAAAATGTCTGTACTGTCATGTTCCGCATACAAGCGTACCTACGCTTAAGCGGACAGAATTGTATGAGAGTTTTTTTTTCTGTAATCAAATAAACTTACCTTAATCAAATAAATGTATCTTATTGTGTTGCCACTTCGGCACCACTTGGGATGCATGGGTGGAATAAAGGACGGTAGACAGACCGGTCGCAGACGCGTTCCGTGGCCTTGCGTCAGCGTCGCCACTATACGTCTCGCGTTGTCTCACAGCAAGCGTGACGCTATCACGCGGCGACGCCAAGGAGGACGCGTCTGCCGCTTTGCGGTGCCTTCCGTCGTACTTCAGCGCGTTTGCCGACGCTCGAGGTGGGCCGGGGTTCCTCTAACGATGACGTCATGTGCAGGCCTTGTCTTCATGCACTCTTTCTCTCGCTCTCTATCTTCGTCTGCTTGCCGTAAGTTGTAAAAGGAGGGAGAGATGGAGTGGGGGGGCATCGTGGTGAAAGGGGGCAGATAGTCCCACACATGACGCGCGAAATAGGCACGGAAAATTTAAGTGGACAGCGGGGTAGGGCGGAGAATTGGACGCGAAGTAAAAGAAAGAAAGACGGAATGAAAAGGAAATGTAAGCTGGAGATAGACGAAACTGAAATGGCGTCGAATTGAAAGAAACCTGTTTCGTTCAACTGTCTCTTTCACTTTCTTGTTCCATCTTTTTTTTTCGGCGGATACTTCCTAATTTGCCCACTGTCGGTTGCCTCGCCTTCGGCTCATTAATTCCTTTCGGTCGCTCTTCGATCTATCGCGTCTATCATTAGCTTTGACGACGACGCTGCCGGTGGTGGCAATGATGATGATGATGTCGTACATTTCGTGCGCTTCTTTGTTTGGCTGTTCTGCCGGACAGGTTCAAACGTAAAGGGCGGTCGTCTGAGGGGAGAGAGAGAGAGCCTGTGGGAAGTGGACGGAATGTTCCCCCTTCGCGCTCCCTGCATCTTGACGGGTGTGTCTGTTTCAAACGAAGGGGGCGTGTCTCCTCCGAATATTCTTTCTAGACTGTCGCTTACGTGGCTCCTACGAGCCAGGGCCGGATTAAGGTGCGGGCTAAGGGGCTGCAGCCCAGGGCCCCAGGCTGTTGGCCCCCGGAAATAAAAGAAAAATATGCTAGTCGGTCTCAGTTCAGAACAGCTCATACCTAAAGGAGGGCACGAAGTTCTCTATTGTACTGGGGTCCTTTCGGCGTTTTTTACGGTCAATGGCAGGTTGGAAGGTCACTAAGTGTTGCTGAAGGCTACGCGAGCAACATACGTGCTACACATTGTTTTGTTTAATTTTTGGTATTTTAGAGTTCTATGTGGAATGTTTTCTCCGATACGACAAGTTTAAAACAAACAAAAGAAATATTGGTGAACCTCCCAAAGCCATCCTTTCTAACCACAAATAGGTGTTACAAGAAGCCGGCTCTTGAGATGTCCCCCATAAGTTTTCGAGACCGGTCGCTTGCAGCGACTGCAAGCAACCGCTCTGGAGCCTGTGTATGATCTGCCAGTGCAAGACAACATTTTTCCTGCCATCGAGTGATATGATCGCTGCAATTTTTTTACGAGCCTCTGAGGTTGGACGTATTATTCTTAGCTTAGAGTAATACATCCAAATGACTGCGAAGTTCTAAATTACTGCAATTGGAATAAACAAGACCACTTCCAAATCTGATTGAAACATGTTCCCCTTAAAATAGACAGCATGCAGGAGAGGAGTTCGAAAATATCTCCTTCATCTTTAGCTGAGAAATTCCTCTGAATGTGCCCAAATGACAGTGGTTGCTGTATTACAATCGCATTCAGTCTCAATTGTTTATTTTATTAGTTGAATGCATAAGTATGTTAGTTTGGGACACGAGGAGTTCAGTTATTAAAAGATGGTGAACGGAAGCGGTTTGAGCCCAAGATTACTTTATTG
>JAZHYW010067192.1:0-27951 GCA_037355805.1 Ixodes ricinus
TTAAGGGGGAACACTACCCAAAAGAGTGAATTCTTGAACCACTTGTCCGATTTAAATGACATTTAAAGGGCTTTTTTCTGTTGATGTTGAGAACACCTCTGCCAAATTTTGGTAACCTGGGTGAAGTAGAAAACAAATTGCAAATGGTCAAAGATGAAAGTGAGCATGTTCGCGTAGGAAAACTATCGTTTTGAAATTACTCATAAATTTGTTGTTTTCATGTGTTATAATGCTCTAGGACAGTTGAGAGCAGATAACTATGGAGCTATATTTCTATATTATACTATCTTTCATGACAAAAAAGACACAAAAGTACAAATACTGTTTTTTAGGTTTCCATCCTTTGTCCAAAAATTTTAGTTCTTGAGCATGACAACTAAGAAAATAAAAAATACAAGCTCATAGTTATGTTCCTCTTAAAATTTCACCCCAGAAAAACTGATAAAAATGAATCCAAGTTTCATAATAACCAAACGATAGTTTTCCTAAAGTGAAATTTATGCCAAAAAGTGGAATGGAGAAAAATGCTTAAAGTGCTCCAACCTCTACCTTTTCTATAGCATCGGTGGACCAAAAATAATTTATAAAAAATGAACTATGCAGTATAAACGAATGAAACTTTCTGGGAATACTCTCTAGATATTGGTGGATGTAAATATGACACATTTCAAAATCAACTTTTTTTGCAGAAATTGTTTATTTCTGGGTAGTGTCCCCTCTTAAGCAGTACGCTTCAGCAAGTAATGAACATTGCATACATGCTCTAACTTTTCTAGCCGCGTTTGTTTCTCGTTTGCTGGTTTTTTCACAATGAAAAGAGTATTAACCATCAATAGAAACGTCCCGAATAATATGCACATTTTTTTTTTTTTTCATGATTCAAACTCGCCTTACATTATTAGGTAGGAGCACATTTTTGTTTTTGACTCAAGATAGGTTAGAGTGATACTGGAAGAAGTGGTGGAAGTACTCTCGGTGTAATATCCACATTATATCTACCCACTATTTTACTAAACATCGGTCGAATTTTGCAAAATTATGCATCGCATAAAATACAAGATTGGGTACAATGTATTAGTTACTGTTAATACAGTCTAAGCTCATTATAACAGACCTGGTTACAACATACATTTGGATATAACATACCGATTTGTGAAGTTCGGTTAGTTTTCCTCTACATACCATTGACTCAACTTCATATCTGCATACAACATACTCCTTTTACAACAGACCAAAATTTTGGTCAAAATCAAGGTCCTTCATAATGAGCTTAGACTGTAGTGTTATTTACTGAGGTTCAAAGCATTTAAGAAAATTAAGTCTAATTGGTGGTCATTATTAGCTTCTAAAATAGTACAAATAGAGATGTGGTTCCAATTAGAAGCTTTCTGACCATCATCAAAAACATTTAATTCTGTCAAGTTTGAAAAGATCTAGAGCACATATACTTAGTTTTTCTGTCCCAAAAATGCATCCAACTCTGCTGTGAGCTCGTGATGTAACTTTGCAAAATACCACGCTTCCCAAGTGCTTGGAATTTTTCGAAATTTACTGATTCAGTAGTTTCTGATGAGGTCTAGCTAGTTTCTAATTGAAACCATGTGTTTCATTTTAATAATAGAAAAAGTTAATTATGCAAAACTGATCAAGGACTTAATGGTCTGAATGATCTGTGCCTGCCTGAGTACAGGGACAAATTCAGCATTGGTACTTTTCTTGTGTGATTCATAGTGTTTGCAGGAAAACTTTTACTAAATGCTTGGTGAAACACCGGGTATGATAGGATATTGTAGAAACTCGGTGCTGTGAGGGATTTTTGGGAGACTGAAAAATTTTTATATTTACTTTTTATGGTTTATTTTAATTGTTTACTAAACCGTTTTTTTTTTCGTGAGTCGTTTGTACGTGTTTTTTGTATTCCTGCTGAAACTTTTAATTGGTATCTTATTTCGACCGCATCTACATACCCTCTTGAATGCTCTACCTTCGGGTATGTAAAAATAAAATTAAAAATACATTTTTTTATAAATGATGTTTTTTTGATTGGGCAGCAGAAATCTAAACCTTAACCCCAATCGTTTTAGTTTTGGGAATTTCTGACGCTCAACTGCCTAATTGTCGTCTTCGAAATTAAGTTTAGTTGCCTTTAAAATCATAATTCTAGCTACAAACGGAATAGGAAAAAAAATTGAAAAAGAAAATTCAGCACTGCCATTTGGTGGCAGAGCCGCAACTAAGCCACGAGCTAGCCTGGTTTGTCTCAAATGCTGTTGAGTGCATGAACCGGGGAAAGCATCACGATCCATACACGTCCTGAACGGTTTGGGAACTGCTCCACGCTTGGGGACGAGCTAGGCTTGTCCAAAATGGTTAGGGGTCAAAGCCGACACATGCGCAACAAGCGGCGCATGCGATCGCACGAATCCGACCCCCAAGTATGACGTGTCGGGCATTTCATCGTGCGTAGTCTCGTCCTTCACTTTTGTTGAGTCGTTCAGTTTTGTCCAGTTGTGGATGTGCTTAGAGGGGTACTCGGGCAATTTTTGAGCTACCACAACTAAATATATTTTTGAGAGTGCCGGCCTTTACTCTTTTCGGTAGGCCATTTAGTATCTCGGAATTCAGAATAGGAGTTGCGAAATCGGCAAGTGAAAATGATGCCAAAACCAACGTTACAAATATACCCGCATTTTTTAATGCCGCGATGTCGGGGGCAGGCAGGCTTGCAGGTCCAGGCAGGCAGCTCCAGAAATGGACTTGCCGAGCATTTGTTTCGTGCTCCTGCACAGAAGTGCTGGAGAGAGCTTCCAAAGCAGTCATTTGACACCATGAAACTGCTTGTAATCAGTTGGGAACAAAGTCTACAGCCCAAAGAATGAACCCCCTGCCTTCCCCTGACGTCACTTTTCCTTGCTACCTGTAGAGCCCTTCACTTTGAAAAACAAGGTGAGGACCAAACTTGTAAATTCATTAACTTTGCAAGGAAAAAAAAATTATTTGGCTAATTATTTGGGTTATTATTTCAGCGATGTTTGTGGCTGTGTTTAGAAAATTTTCAGGGCATATTGGGGACTATGACTTTAAGTCATGTCCACAATCCAAATATTCTGCAAATAGCAAAATATGTATGGCATCCGAATCAACTAAAAGGAACCCTCTGCGCTTGAGAGAGGAGACAACAAAGAAAGGGAGAGGGATTGATCCTTCTTACTGCCGAAACTTACCTTGTTTACCCCGGCAGGCCGCTTTCTTCTCAAGCAAGTACAACACACTAAATCACACTCAAATACAAATGTGCGAGCCAGCACACACTCCAGCAGAAGGAGGCTCTACCAACGAACTGGGCGACACGCTTCAGTCACAAGTGGTGTCAAGCAAAATGAAAAAAAGAGTATTTTAGTATGTGCTAGTGTCACTGCTGGCTCAGAGCTGAGTTATTGCTTTATTGTGCTTCTATAGACAGAGCGGCCAGGTCCCACGTAGCAGAGGACTTATACTGTACTGATATATAGCACAAACCCAGCACAATGTCTATAGTGTCGAGCTAGCACTGCACTGTATATGTGAATGGGCCTTAAATGGTAGTGCAACGACTTAGTGTTGAAAGAATTTGCAGTTTGTGTTTTTTATATTGCTTATCTAGGCACAAGTGACAAAAACGCGTCGCCTTGCCCTGGAAATTTGCTATTCTGCTGCGTAATTGCAAAGGGAAAAAAAACAAATTATTTGCTGATCTGCAGCCACGTGTAGCGGTTACGGGAACTCTGGGGATTATGTGGAAGTCAACAAAACCTGTCCCCTCTGCTGCTACACTCTCCATCAGTCCCATGGTGAACCGTCTTGTGTGTCGATTGCTCGCCACAACCTTCGGCAGTGCAAATCCTCAAAAAGTCGACAATCGCAGAGGAACTGGCTGAGTCTCCGAAGAGAGAACTTAACGGGAAACCAGGTGGTCCCCCAGAGTATGTCACTTGAAAAACGACATGAGAGTTGAGAGGCACTTTGACCTTCGATTTGTTTAATTTTTTAAAATAAAAACTAGTGCGTGCAAGAAAATACGGTTTTCTATTCTTTCATTCTACAGGTGACACAAAAATAATTCCTGCAGTGAATTAGCCAAAACCCGAAAATCATTGCGCCGCCCCTTTAAGGAGACGTCGTCGATTTGTCGCACTCACTCTGAAATTTGCTTTCGATCGCTCTGTTCGACTTCACTCTCATATGTCTTAGCGGACACTTCATTATACAAAACACAATCGTTCGCATACAACCTGATACCGTAACGAAAATCGAAGTGCATTTGGGAACATCAGGGGGATCGGGGACCGAAGTGTGTTGGCGCACTCGCAGCTTGGAGCATGCAGAGCGAGAGCTTAGCGCTGAAGAACCCCCCAGGGATCCTGGACTCAAACCCCACCCCGTCCATTTTGATCTAGAGTTCAAGACGCAATGTTGTAACTTCGTTCGGTCACTGTTGTGCGTCACTACTGCGCAGAGTGCGTCATAAATACACCAGTGCCAGCAGTGCTACTGGACTGGGTATATTTTTCGTTCTGCAGCGTAAGCCAGTGCCTCCATTCCTCAAAGACAGACCAAACTCACACCACAGTGTAGTAGAATACGGAGTAGTGTTGGGACTGGTGCGGCTCGGCAACGGGAGCTTGCAGGCTGCGGGCAGACAACATGTGCGATGCTGCAGTCGCTAAACTGTAAGAAGTTGCTGCAGCTGGCCAAGTTTGGCCGAGAGTGCATCAGACATTATCGCAACTCGTTCGCAACATTGTTCTTTTCGTTACGTGCTATTTTGCATGTTGGTTGTTTGTGCAGGTTCTGACCACGATTTACTCGCTTCGTGTGTTTTATTGGAAGGTTTTAATTTTGATGTCTCTTCTACTTGTATGGATGGTGGATGCATAAGCGCAGTAAGTCAAGATGCCGTTAGCGAGACGGCCACAGAAACAGCTGCTGCGCATCTGGCTGCCAAACTGACTGCTTGGGAGGACAGTGTCTCTTTCAGTGTTCCAAAGGACAAAGCTGCAAGAGATGTTTGGGCAAGGCAGTTACAGAGACAGCTCTCAATGCCTAAAAAAGTGATGCCAAAATAGTTGGTGAATTTGTTGGAATCAAAACCCCTGCGATAAATGCTAACGCATTTATCGCAGCGGTTCCGACTCAGCGAAGGATGGGAATTCAAACCTCGCATTGGTCCGCATTCTGTGGTCTCGGAGACCCAGTCTGTTTTCTCTGGGTGTCGGCAGTTTCAGATGCAGCCATTGCAGCTTGCCCCGATTGTCGCCTATGGTCCGCATCACTGTTCACTCCTGTGTTTGCGAAGTGTAGAGTTTACACTGAAGTAGGATCAGCGGGAAGCTTCTTGAACCTTCGGACATTGTGTGTGCCACTATATATTTGTAGTTGCGATTAATTTTATAATGTAAGCGCAGTTCTCAAAGCGGTCGTGAGCTAGCAGACGACACGAACAATTAGGACTGCCAGGCCTGCGCATGCATGAGTGATTTCGGAGATGCACGATGGCGCATCTGCCGCGAACCACGCTTCATGTCGTAGCGCCCGTCATAGTATCCTGCAAGAGCGGGAAAGTGGACGTAACTAATGATTGAACAGAGCAAATGAGCACGGCGGAAACCGCGCCGTGGCCTCACCAAACAGTTCCGTCTGAGTCCAAACCATGACCGTCCAAACGTAAAGACGGCTGCGTGCACTAAAACAATAAATGCTAACGTATTTAAAAATAAGCTCTCTCTTAGAGACGGATTTTGATCCCCGCTTCATCCCCTTGTGATTTGTTCACAACCAAATCTACCAAACGACAAATCAGTCATGTAGTCTCATGCCTCTCGCCACGTACGCACACAACCTTGCAGTAAATGCTCCAGTGTGGACACCTGTTGGCTATCTGCACACGCACCCGTGCCAGCCGCCTCGGTCCCAACACCTGCCCCGATTCCTAGTGCACTGTATTTATGCCGTTTAACAGTAACATCTAATCTGTGTTGCTTTCTCGGGAACGTGTGACGCATCTTCGTCTTTCATGCTTTTTCGTTTAAACACTAACATCTAAATTGTTTTGTTTTCTGGAGACGGTGTGACGATCTTTGCCTTCCGCTTTTTTTACGTTTCCTCTACAGCTGTTTGAGAAGGACTTTGAGTGCCTGTCGTCCCTGATCACGCTCGAGCACCTGAACCTGAGCTGCGTGAAGCCGGAGCTGCCCCTGTCCCAGTGCACACTCTCAAGGCTGCCCCCGACACCCCCGTCTCCCGCCCCTGGGACCTCCGTGCTCCCGCGAGCACGCTCCACGCCGGACATGACGCTCGTCCAGGTGCGTAGATCGCTGATGCGTGGAGTAGGCAGCTCCACACTCGTGACGTTGGGATGTCCATGCAAGGGGATAGGTTTTTTAATTGCAATAGCATTCATGAGCAAACTCTATGACTTCTGCATTCGTAGCTCAGCTCTGTAACTAGCAAAGCGACGTCATGTATGCTTAACGGGTTAACACGCCCAATGATTGTGACATGTGATATATTAGCCCTCGACTTACAAAGGCAGTTACCAAGGGTCTTATCACGTTATATATATACCATGTTTGTATAGATATGGGAGAAAACATTTGAATTGCAGTAATGCTACAACAAAAATCGTTAGCTGGTGTGGAAGTGGACAGTTAGGTTGGGAAGCTATGTGGATTGATTTGAGAATGTGATAGAAGACTATGTGGATGTCGACAAAAAATATTGCTATTTCTACGAACAGTTCCTAAGCAGTTTAATAAAGAAACATTTACACGGTACAAGACGTCTGCAGAAAGGTTATCGCATTTCATTGGCGAGTCTGCGTAACTATTTATGCAACAGTTTTTTCAGGTGCTTTTTCTGAATTGCTACTGCGTTAAGCTCTGTAATACACTTCCACGTGCAGTTCATTGTTTTAATCCTGCAGGAGAGTATATGGCCAGCTGTAATCTGTGAACCGAGCTTGCCTAGTGATAGCAGTTGTGAAAAGGCTTTGCAGAAGACTCCGGCTATTGTGGGAAAATGGAATGTAAGAGTCACTCTGAACGACTTTTCAGATTCTGCGCGGACCGCAAAATGTCCGAATATTATGAACAAGTCCTGAAAATCAGCAGGACTAAAACGGCACCTTGCTAGCAGCCCAGCGGCTCAAGCAAGCCTAGGTCAGTGCCTGCTGCAGGTTACGCCCGTGCGCCTTGTTTCAGGCTGCGTTCCATTTGCGTCCTGGCAGCCTCTTGCATTAGCTTGAGAATTGCTGCCTTCTTTCAGTGTTATGGTTGTGTACTTTCTGCGCTTCATGTGCAACACTTCCGTGGTAGAAAAACAAATGGGGCCATGTGACGCTCCAAGTCGAAGGCGTGGAACGTCTGAAAACAGCATACACCACCGAGACGAGATGAGAGGTACAAGTCCATGACTCGCAATTCCAAATGAACAAAGCGCAAATGGTAACAATGATGATACTAATGACACGCAGCTAGAGAAGAAAAAAGTAGCACATAGCGTCACCTAGCGGTGGACTCAGCAGTACTCAAAGTGGCACTGCCAGGTCAAGCCAATCCATGTGCAGCCAGCATAAGATCCTAAAATGGCGGCTTCTCAGTGTGGTGTTTCCCGCTGATCTCTCGTGACGATTTTGTCCGAAAATCAAACTTTGGACTTCAAGCTGTTACATAAACAGCAGTCGTGAATACGCACCATTTCTATCGGGCAGGTCACGGTTCCTCTTTTAGGTCCGAAATATCGAACAAGTTCGAATGGTGTCCGAAAATCGGTCGGTGACTGTGTTAGCTTTGTCATTCGCGGAGCTTTGTTCATAGAATTGATCCGATTTAAATGAAACGAAGAATAAAACTGTCATCTTTGGCGTACATCTAGTAAGTTAGAAGCCTGACATACATGATGACATTACTGGGTGCCATGCTTTCTGCGTTTCATTCATGTTACCATTTTCTCGGTCTCTGCGTTTGCCGCAGACGCTTGCCCCTGCTTCAGCCCGTGGCCCCCGAGCCTACGGTGGGCCTGATCCCATTCTGCTTTAGCATCATGAAGCTGCTTTCCAAGTGTCAGCAAACCGAAATTCTACTTTCCACGTTTGTCCAAGGTGAGCTCTTACAAACACTGGCTGCCATTTTTTAAGCAAATTTCGACGCAGGTGACCTTGTCCCGACACCAGCCAACGTGCCGTTTCTCGCTTTTGTCGCAGAGCTGGCACCGACCGAGCCTCGACAGCTGCGGCGGTCACGCGGGTTTGGGTCTGAGCCGGCCGGCCCACCCCCGAGCCCAACGACATCCTTTACGACCAGCTGTTGGAGAACCTGCAGGCCCTGCACGACCAAGAGATTCCGCTGACGCACGACGAGAATGCCGTGTTCCCCAACGAGATTCACAACCGCCCCCGAGACGTCCACGCCCACGGCATGCCTTTTGACTTGCCCCCTGTCGCACCTGCCACCTGCCTTGTGAGCGCTTTCAGCGTACTCGTAATCTGAACCCAGCAACAAACCTCTTTTCTGCATGTTTAACCTTGTTATGAGCACTTTTTGCACACTCTTAGCCAGGCATCGAGGCTCGTAGCCAGGCATCACGATTTTTGCACACATTTAGGCTCTGTTGTGAGCACCTCTTCCATACTCATAGCCTAGCATCACAGTCTCATCAGCAAGCATCAGGGTTCTTCAGCACATTTAGCTTTGTTATGAGCACCTCTTACACACCAAAGGCTTAGCATCAAGGCTCTTAGCCAGGCATTTAGGTTCTTTCAAACATGTTAGCTTTGTTGTGAGCACCTCTACACCCCATAGCCTGGCGTCAAAGTCCGTTCCGACACATTTAGCTTTGTTGTTATGGCTCTCCACAGACTGCGTTCCTTTGTACAAGGACCTTTCGCAGTTTTGATTGCTGCGTAAGATTTCATCTGTTTCAGCAATGCTTTGAGGTCGTTTCGCATTTGTAGGTCGCTTTGTTTGGACAACAAAAATCGTTTTGGCATCCAAAACAGTATTTTGAAATAGCCGGACCTGTTCACAAGGTGTCTAGCTTCCGTATCCTTCATCAGCACGTAGCCCCAGAGGCAGAACTAAGGGCTACTAAACCGAACGGGACCCCATTCGTTCATCGCTAGCACACCTCATATGCTCCACTTGGGCCCGTCTCACTGCAGGTGGCGCTGCTTCGTGGCCAGCTTTCGGGTGTCGACGGGAGCGAGGCACCCGTCGCCCAACTCCCACGTGGTGCTCTCCTTCCTCCCGGCGTCCTACTCGAACCTTGCGGCGCCTCATGATGCCGCGGACTGACCGCCCCCTCCGCCACGATCGTTCAGGGCCGACCCGCCAACTGGCAGAGCCCGCCGCCGGAGACTCACTCCCTGCTCGCACCGGAAGGTCGGTCCCCGGACGCAGTCTTGCCTTCGGAGTCCACGCCCGGAGTCACTTCCACGCCGCTTCAGAGCAGACGACCATCCTCGCCCTTCAGCGCGTCGTGGAAGGTGACCTCCACCAGCTCGGGTCCAGCGCATTCGGAGCCCGCGCCTGTTGTCGGCGTGTTCCGACCTCGCGGTGGTCGCGCGTCGCCGCAGCGGCGGCTGTCGATTGAGGCCGTTGAACCCTGCGGAGGTCAACGATCGCGATCCGACGGTGTCCAGTGGGCGCCCCCATCCTCTCCTGCGGTGTCGACACCACTTGGCGGAGAGGCGGGCGCAGAGGAGGTGGCTCGTCAGGTCGAGAGGGTGTCGATCGCCCTGCCCGCCTACGTGTACGACGCTGCCGGTGTCGGCGGGTGATCGGCCGCCTCGCTTACACGGGTGGGGTGCGAAAGTGGAAGGACACCTACCTGGATCTCACCCTGAAGGCGGAGGAGGAGAGACCGTGCTCTGTGGATCCGGGCTGGCTGGAGAACCGGCCGGAAGGAATGGAAGGTGAGTTTGTCAGTTATGCAATTGCTGCGCCATTTGCGCCAAGCTGTGCCAAAGGGCTTACCCTTCTACGTCCTGCTACATTTGACCAAAATTTGACACTCTGCGCCAACACTGTGTCAAAACTTTATTTCATTTTGACACCGAATTTGGTGAAGTTTCGTATTTAAGAATATTTTGCGGATTTGAAATTTTGCGAATCATTAGTGGTTATGCTATGTATTTGCATCCATAGGGAAACATGTTTGCGGGACCTATTTTTTGCAAATCTTAGGCAATTTCCTGAAATTCACAAAAATTAGGTCCTTGCAAAAATTGAGTCGTGTACAGTATTCAATTTGATTTCACGTCAAGCACCAGCAGTACTTGGAAGTTTCATAACAATTCTCATGTTCGTGGCCTTTTCTGGCAGGTTAGTATCGCTGAGTGCGCTTCTCACCGTGCTCTGTGTACTGCAGTGAAGCAACAACCGCAGTGTAGTCGTTGCAATTTTGTGTGTCACCATCGCCGCTGTGCACCCGCTGTGCTTGGGGAAAGCGCTTCAGAAAGAGAAGTGGCACAATTTCTGAATAAAACTTTGGCTTGTATGCATGCACCTTTTCGATGATTAAAAATCCAGAGCCCAGCATGTGATCTTCACAGCCCAGCACGTGGGGGCTCAGTGTTTTTCGAAATGGAGGAAAACACTCACCGTGCGCACAAACTCTGAAGATTTCACCTTCCTAAAGCTCTTTATTGGAATGGTCAATGTGGGGGGTACTCACTAGATGCCATATTTGAGTGCGCTGTTTGCAACGAATGCTCAGAACGGAGCTCACATTGTTAGGCTGCTAAGACCAGCAATCTTGATGGTTTGGAACGTGCATCGCAAAATAACTATGGATGCTCGCTGTTGGCACACGCCCAGCAGTCGTGCACACAGTCACGGCCAGGGCCGGCCCTACACCTTCGAGTGCCCTAGACGAACTCCGGTCGTGGTGCCTGAGGCATTAGCCAATAAGAGCGTCAAAGAACAAATCATGAAGGAAGAAGTGGTGAACGTAGTAAGCCACTCTGTATGTCTTTTAGCATGCCAGTGACTGAATGTCTTCAGGGAGTACACTACCCAGAAAAAAAAAATTCATAAAATATGAAAGTTGCTTACAACCCCTGTAACACCGAATTGAGTGCAGCTCTTGAGGAGGAGGAGGGAAGGGTGCTGAGGGGAGCGTATGCCCCTCTCCTCCTCCTCGCCTCCTCATCCTGCCTGCTAGTCGTTCCTCCGAGCTGCGTTGCCGTCGTGCGTAACCGTAGGTCACGTGACCCTTGTGACCTCACGGGGGTCATGTGACGTCGCCGAGGTCACGTGACCCCGCTCGGGTCATCGTGACCTCATGGGAGTCATGTGACCCCAGTGAGCAGCGAGGTGAGCTGGTGCTCCTCTCTGTGCTGACGAACATGGCGGCGTTCAATACTCGCACTGCAAAGCTCGAAGGAGCACTCAGCAGCATTCAAGCTCGCCATTCATCCGCGATTTACAACTCATAAGAAGTGCTTTTTCTTTTGCACCCGCATCGCCTATGTGCAAATGTGCGAGACCCTAGTAGTATCAAAAATATAATTATAAAAAACTGAAATGATTTTATATGCAGTGTCGAATGAGTTTAGAATCTCATCTACCTTTTCTATTTGTCTGCGACACAGTTCGACCACAAGTAGACCAGTAGATGATCGAAACTAGGGAGGGCATGCCGCCACCACGAGCAACGTTGATTGTTTTCAGAGATGCAAGCGAGAGCCACATGCTTGAAAGGATTAGAATGACTCGTTTTCCTTTTTGAGCCATACCTGTCCTCACATGTCAACGTCATCACTATTTCATACCCTTTGCTAATGTTGTTGACACGGTGTCTCTAAATGCTTAGGTTTTTCACTGACCGGCACTTTCTTTAAATCGGCTTTTACCGCTCTTCCGGTGGGAGCCTTTTCAATACGCTCGATCGATCGAACGAAATGTCATTGAAATGAAGAATTACTACGGCTTTGGAACGTTATGAGGTCTTTGCGACATGGTCACACTTTGGTTTGGCGTCTTCTGTTCTTGGTTGTTCTCAACATGCTTGAGAGCATTCATATTTGATATTATGCAAAGATCTTGTTTAGTTGTGGAATGTATTGGAAGCAGCAGCTCATTATGTTTGCTCTTCCAGGGTCCCTCTACAAGACTGTGTCCCCCGAGCCAAAATCAGACGACTCCGAGATTGGTGGCGACCGGTTCCTCGCAAGAAAGCACTGCTCTCGCTTGCGCAAGGCGTTCTCCAAGAGCTTTGTCTACGGCGTGTTCAGGCAGGTACCCCTCTCACATTGGGCGCAAATGTGTTTACGTCTGTGACGGTGGATTTAGCTTCCGACCTATGAACCACGCACTTCTCTCGCAAGGTTTTAAAGGGGTCGCGACATGGAACTTGGTGGTGAGGGACTGCAGGATTCATTCCTGTCTCCTAAGGTGTGCCTATTGCGACGTTGTGACTTTCTGGTAACTATCGGCTGTTGTTTTTCCACAGCGGTAGCCGTAGATGTCCCTTCCCGGCAAAAAATGCTCATGTGCAAATGCAAAGTTCCACTCTCCAGCAAGGGCTCTCCCCTCATCGTTCCTCACACATACACGCGAACTGCCTGTAGGTCGCTGCCGTTTCGAAAATCCCACTTGATCACAGGGAGAGCACTCTCCGCCTCCCCATCGTGCCTGCTGCATCTACCTGCCCTCTGGCAACGCTCTGCTTCCCCTCCCCCCCCTCCCCCTCCCTCCCCCATCTCCGGCAGCGGCCGTTGCAAAATACCCATGTGGTCGCGCTGTGTGGACACACTCCTCGCCTCCCACTGCCGCCGCAAATGTTCCGTTCTTGTGTGCCTCTACAGAACTGCTCACATACATACTTTCGCTTCCATCGCAGGCGCAGTCACTGGCGTCCCCATTCTAAAACAAAATTTCAGGAAAAAAAAATGCACATTTCTGTGTCCCTTTGTTAGCACGTGCTACATCTTGCACAATCTTTCCACCAAAGCTCACATCTTTTCACGCAAATCTCCTACATCAATTCCACTTCAACACGCCTTTCTCCAATGCAGCAACTACCGCTTGTCAATTGCAGCACACTTTGTGTGCTCGTTTGTTTCTTTTTGTCTTCTATTTTTTTGCGACTTTTATGGTTCTATGGTTGATTCTAGCATGCCTTCTAACCTACCTCCATTGAGCTTGTCTTGTAGATTCTTTGTTAGGAAGAGATACCGTAGTTTATTGAAATATAAATCAACCTTCTTCTTTTTTTTTTTTCAGAAGATCATGGATTAAAAATTTTGACCTACATTTGCGAACCAAATTTTGCGATTCTCACCGGGGCGTGGAGCTTATTGAGTCACTGAGCCGGCGTCGCCGAGGGCTGCCGCTCTTGGTTCAAAAAGCTTTGGTGCATGAAAACAACCGAAACAGCAGCAGCCGACGTGCCCGCCTGACGGTGGCCGCGCTGCTGCCGCTTTGTGCGCATCTCGGCGTCGGGGTTTCGCCATCACACCTGTAGCGTTCCCCTCGCTGGGCAACGGGGAAGGGGAGGGAGAGGAACGCAATGCGCTATGCACTTTGCCCTCCATCGTCGCAAACGTGCAGCACAGAAAAAGAAAAAAAGACTGAGGTTACTTTTGTTTGTTGCTTGAGGCGGCTCGCCAGCTCGGCTCGCATGTTGTTCATGGCGACTCGACTCGCGGCGCGTTGCTCACGTCTTTGTATTTTGTCTTTCGTCGCTTTGCCCGTCTCCACCTTCTTTCGTTTCTTCTTGTCGTCATTTTACAACGGTGTCAGTGAGGTATTGTTGCGAATTTGCGAGGATGTCTACATGAGCTGACGAGGCTTCGGACGACGATGATATGTCTGGAAGTTCTGACAATGATTAAGTTTTTGGCATTGCCCCGTGATTTAGCTGAGTGCTGTAAATAAAGGTTTGTTTGTTTCTTTTGCTCCAAACCTTCTCCTGTTCTTAAAAATAAAAAAGTGGCCTACCGTATATTTGAATTTTTTTTTTATCTCATGTGGGTTTAATAAGTAGGGGTCGACCTATTTTCGAATAAATACGGTAGTCATTTTTTTGTTGCTACCTTTTCGTGTGGTATGACACATTCAACATAGAACTATTTGTGGGAGAGAAAAGAAAGCAATTTGAGTGTCATTAATTTTTTTTCCTAAAACTACTCACCTTAAAATAACACATCTGTACCATCCTTCATGATTGGAGAGGAGCTTATTCTGAGCACAACGAAGGTAAAAGCCTGAAAGTCGCTTTCATGGTTCCTTTAAGAAGGTTAGATTTCTGCTGTAATGCTTCTTTCCAGTCAGTGTTGCTTGCTTTGTGTGTGCATAGTCTCGGGGTTTTTGTCTATCATTGCATATCTTTTTACAGCGGAGCTGTTAAGGGCTAGTTTCCCCAGTATCGTGTCCGCAGACAAACAAATGTCGACACAAAACTCTAGACAGGTACCGCCATCTATGAGCGACAGCGGCAACCAGACAACCAGCTTGCCGGTTGTCTGGTTGCTGCCGTCGCTCATAGATGGCAGCTAACCTTTCCAGCATTTTCACTTGGACTTCACCGTTATGGAAAGACATTTCTCTAGGCGCCGTCCTTGAAGTCGTCCTTGAGGTCGTCCTGGACGTCATCCTTGAGGTCGTCCTAGAAGTCATCCTTGAGGTCATCCTAGATGTTGTCCTCGAAGTCGTTCTCTAGGCGTTGTCCTTGAGGTCATTCAAGAGGTCGTCCTTGAGGTCGTCCTAGACATTGTCCTCTAGGCATCGTCCTAGACGTCGTAAAGATAACAGCTTTGCTAGTCCTCCATCTTCTCATGAAGTGGAAGGGCTCTATGTTTTTTGGGCAAGCTGTACGGCTGCTAAACATGTAGTCAAAAGCTTGGTCAGTTTTGGAGCAGTTCATGCAGTGGCGTGCAGAATTAAAAAACGCTCTTCTCTTGGAGGCCCATATTTTACCGGAAGTTACTGTAACACAGTCACCACACGGACCATCTTTTCTGCCGCCTTTGGGCTGTTGGAGCGTTGTCGAAGTCGTAATTTCTCGGCCGTTTCCATAGGGCGCTCCGTGAAGGTCTTCCAGTGGACACACAGGACGTGAGCACGGTGGTGGAAGACGCTTGCGAGGAGACCATCCTAACGGTGGACATCACGGAGTTCCTCCAGTCCATCTGCGGACACACGCGGGACTTCCGCATCAAGACCACAGTGGAGCACTCCCACCGAGCCTGCGGGAGCAGCCAGGACGGCGCCCGCAGCAGACGACGCCCGGCGACGTCTGACGCCTCAGCGACGTTGAAGGAATTCGTCGACGACCACCCAGACTGCCAGCTCAGCACCGACGGGTGGGTACCCAGGCGGCGTGGTTCTTTGTGCGCAAATTTGGCCTTGGTCTGGGGAATTTAGGGCCTTAAAAGCCCGAAGAAAGCTAAGATGTAGCCAAACCTGGACTCCTTTGGCCAGGGTCTGGGTATCTTGGCACTAACTTGCCAGACTAAGTGCCAAGAGTCTGACTGCACCGCTGCAGTTCAGTTTGGCTGTCACCTGGCATCTGTGGGCCTAAACCGGCTAGACAGTGCCAGGTTGGGCTTTGCTTCTGGTTGCTCGGCTTTCGTGTGGCAACTTTGGGCCCAAGTTGCCAAGCAGTGCCAAGCTTTGGCTTCACTGCTGATTCTTCGGCTCGTACAAGGCATCTTTGGCTCAAGTCTGTCACTTTACAGCAATTGTGTGGCTAGCCGGAGAAAAGCCATAGAAATGTAGGAAGGAAATGCCAAAGGAAGGTACTCTGGCACTGATTAGTCCCTTCGAGCAAAACAATATTGGGCACAAGTTAGACCCCCTGGGATTGCCAAATTTGTGCTAAGTTGGGCGCTTCTCTGTGCAGTGCTAGCTGGATATAGTGTTGTTCTATCGTTCTTTATGGCCCAAAGTTGTCCCATGATCTCCATGGCAGAAACATTTCAAGAATGGTCCCTTTGGTTTTGCATAGGTTAAACTTCTTATGATGCGGGAAGCGGAAGTTTCTGCCGTGGGGAAGCTTAGCAGTCTTCATTGGCCCTTATGGAACGGACCTTTCGTCACATTACCCAGGCGTGCTAAGGAGAATGCTGGGAACCCAGGTGCACGCATTGCACATACTTGCCTTATTTGTATAAAAGATATGTAAATGCATAAAAACATAAGGTGTAGACAAATGTGCATGCAGTGTGCCCTTTGCCCTAGATTTTTGTTTTGAAACACCTACTGCTGCACATGCATAGAATGCATGCGCTGGCATGCTCTTGTAGCTGGGAGCATGCTGCTTGGTGCTCTAAGCTGCTCAGTGCTCCAAGCACCAGGAGCATGCTCCCGGAGCTGCAAGTTGGTGGAGCATGCTCCACGCTTGCAGTATGCCCTTGGTGCTGGGTAATTTAGCAAAAGTCAATTGAAATGATAGTTCTGTTTTGGATTGTCACCTGATGGCTTTCTAGCGTTCTTTTGCTCCCTTTCTCTCTTTTGACGCAATGGTGGAAGCAGCGCCAGCAGCCCATTCCTGTGAACCTGCTGAGCGCCTACCATCCGTGCGAGCTGGTGCAGCAGCTCCATCTGAGCACCAGCAGCGCTTCCAGGAACTCCCTTGAGGAAGTCTTCCAGCGGATTCCCTCTCACCCGGACTACTACTACTTCTGTCCGCCCCGCCAGTCCGTCGGGACGGTGCGTTTGTTTCTCTCTGCTCTTTTCGGCCTTTCTTGCCCTTCCCTTGTCCTTCTATTGGCCACTCACAGGAAACTTCAATCATATCTTGGTATCCAGTAAACTGTGCAGTTCTCTTCAGTATGTGTTACCTAGGAAGACCAGAAAATTCCCTAGGAAATAATTTCAGTCCAGGACACCAGTGAATGAAATCTTTACACTTCCAAAATGTCAAATGATACATTTCCTCATACCACATTTCTGCCAAAAAGTGAGAACTGAGAAAATGCATTTGAAGTTTCAACTTTAGGTTTCTTCTTTCTGTGAGTCTGAGGTAGGCAAAATTCACCTGGAGCATTGTTAGCACCTTCCTCTTGAGTCTTCGTTGTTCTCCTGGCAATAGCTCCAGTTTTTGTCGTTTGCTAGGCATGCTAACTTTTGTAGCAGGCATTCCCTTGACAGATAAACTGGCAAGAGCTAAGAGGCAAATCGCACTCAAGGAAGAGCAGCAAAGCAGGAATAAGATTTGAAGTGGAAGATACTGGTGAAAGGGTGCTACTGAAGATGGCACAATATCACGTCACCAATCGTAAACCCTGTTTCTGGGTCTGAACTGATAAAATTGCTCATACCAAATTTTCTGGATTTTTCTGTTTGGATGTATGAGGTCCTCCTGGCCATTGATACTTTTAAACTTGGAAAGCTTCTAGAGGCTAAATCTAGAATAAATAGCACTTCCAAGGTCATTACTAAACTTGCTACCCTGCTGACTCGGAGGGCTGCCGACATGTTGAAAAATAATTTATTACGAGATAAATCTTGTATGTTTATAAATGAAAGTTTCTGAAACCATTCTTTGGAAGTTAATAAACATAAACATATCATTCATGAAAAAAAAAAACATTTTTCTGAAACTTTAATTCCTAGGCCTTATCCCGCCTTAATTTGGCCAGCAGATTCGTGTGCACCATATCAACAATGCCTGCGAAATCTGCCGAAATCTAACACTGCGCTGCCTTCTTCGTGCATGTTGCAATTTTTGTTTCCTTTTGATTTTGAATCGTAGCAGGTCACCCTCGCTACCCAAATAAGTTTCAGTGAGAAAAAATTACAATGTGCAGGGCATACCTTCTCTTTAGTCAGTGGTTAGTCCTTACAATCTTGATTCGTCTCTAACTGTTGTCTGCTGTGTAGTGGGGACCCGGAGGACGAAGGTGGCGGTGCCAACGGCGCAGGCGATGCCAATCGCGAGGACGAGGCTCATCTCTACGACTGGGACGACACAGACACGGACCGATCGCACAACGTCGAGTTTCCATGGACGCCGAACGTGAGTGGTGCCCGCAGATGTCTCGACGTCTCGGCAAAGCTCTACCTAGGCTTTAAGGTGGCAATTTGGGCCGGTTGGTTCATGATCGAAGATAGCAAAATCAGTCCACTCTCCAGCTGGATTATGGAACCAAAAATGCAGGCCAGCGTCCAGCTGGATTCAGCTGGACCCAGCTGGACCTAGCCAGAATCCAGCTGGATTGCCTCATTTCCAGTTCTATAATCCAGCTGGAAGTGGACTGATTTTGCTGGAGGCACTGAAAACAAGGACGAGAAGAGACTTAAACACTGGCCGGTGCTTATGTCTTCCTTTTCGTCCTTGTTTTTTCGGCGCCCATCTTCTACTAGGCTCACACAAAACAGCTTAATGGGTAAGTCTTACTTGTGGCCACCCTGGGTATTGCGGGGTTTCGTTGCTAACTTTTTAAGCTGAAAAGGAGAGTTGAACTGTCATTTTCTTTTAGTGTATCATGGTCCAGAACATGCATGAACCAAACCTGCTAAGTCATGGTGAGGCTACTAGAAAAACTATGTCTCGTAATGGCTGATATTTTTTTCTAAAGCGAAACATGTGCTGCATGCTTTTTATCATCAATTAATTATGGCAGGGTTTCTAAATTTTTAGCATGTTTTAATTATATTATGAGTGCTACATTTGGGGTGAGGCTGTCTCTTGAGGCAGGATGGATCCAGAACTCCGTTTTGGGAAGGAAAGTTTGTAAGGATGCTATTCTCCATTCTTCGTGTGAAAAATGTAGGGGTCCACCCATGTCAAATTGCCCTCCGAGAAGGGGGGAGAGGCGGTCGCCGACTGTTGGGGGCGGCTGCCCCGCCGCCTCCCTTTGATCCGCTACTGCCTTGAGGGGATGCAATCAAAAATTTAAAATTATGAAGCTACTAAATACACTAGGTACATTTTGTCGGTTTTATTCCGCATTTTCATTTGCTTTTGTGTATTGCTGTTTGCCCCCTTGGACAACTTCTTAATTGTGTCATGAGCTCAAGTCCTGCCTAGCTGAGCAAGTTGACCAGCTGAGCAAGACTTGTATCTCAGTGAAAGAAAACTGATTGATTTACACCCAACAGAGTTGTATTGTATAATCGCAGCCTAGTCATTATAGTTACGCAGTATTGCAACCACTGATGACTTGTCCTCTTCCAAAATGCTCTTTGTGCCTTTTCAGCTTCCCGAATACCGTATTTACTACAAATGTAGGTTGACCAATTTTTCAATTTTTTAAAATCTGAAGTGCAGGTTGATTTCTAATCGAACCAAAGCATTCGACCGCCGCACTGAAAATCGAAACTATTATGACGCTCAAGTACACCTCGACTTGTTACAAGTTCAGCCGGCTGTACCTGTTGCATTGCACTATTCTGGGGCACATTTTAAAAGTTATTTTTTCTTTTATTTTCACGAACGAGTATTATCCATAGCGTCTCGTGAATAGCTCTTGAATGTAATGGCGGTGAGGAGCTGCGACGACTCTTACTTCCCACTCGGCTGGCCTCCTGTAGAATAGCCGCTTTTTCGTAGCTAATGCATTAACGTCACACGTTCGGTGAGGTCCAGATCATGCTGGAGCGCTAACTACGCTCTTTTGTATTGACACGCTGACCGAGCAGTTTAGGCTTTCGTGCTCGTCATGGCCATTTCATCTTGAAGGCAACCAGCAGCCGCATTGCTGGATGTGTTTGACCCGTCGGAGCGGGTGGTGCTCCAGTAAAGTCTGCTAATGGCGGATCTTAACTGTGACGGCAAACGAAGAGGGCTTTGCGGCCACCCTGATAGGTGGGGATGTTCCCGGAGATAGGGGCCAGACTTGCAACATAGCAGTAAAACCTCGCTAATTTGATCTCATGGGACCGCACAAATGTCAGAATTATCCGAAGTCGAATGCCGAGAGAACAAAGAAAATTCGCTGAAAACGCTTTCCCCGTGACGCACCTTTATTTTGAGAAGAAATTCGTTGTTGCAACCTGCTCTCTGGACGACATTTGGGCGGACGCCGCAACTTTCCCTTAAGCGCGGTCGAGTGCTCCACCGCGACTGCGCACTCGTCAGAGCTTCACGCATCCCGACGCTGACGATTTAGCACAAGCAAGGCCTCTTCTACTTTCGGGTACACCACCTTCCACAGCCAGCTTTTCTTTGCGTTGAACTTCTCGCTTCGAAGCCTGTAGGATCTCGGCCTCAATTTTCACGTGCGTGGCCAAAGTGCTTCTTTTGACGTCGTAACTTTCCATCACTTGTTGTCGAGGAGACGCCGTCCTTCAAGGCCCTCAGTATATCCACTTTACGTCAGCTAAATTCTTGGCCTCAGTACAGCTGCAACGGAAACGAGTAGCACAACTGACCGATGATCGGAGCGGTAAAATCGCGACACCGGCGCTATTTTTACCAAGCGCACCAATAGCGAGAGTGCCAGTCACGTTGCATGTTTCAACGCGGGTGGCGGCGAAAATTGAAGGTCGCGGGCTTTAGGATGAGCTGCTTTCTGTCGGCCACCCGCTTTGAGGCATAATCACGTGACTGTCACTCCCGCTATCGGCACGCTCGGGAACAATAGCACCGCGTGTCGCGATTTTGCCGCTCCGGTCGTCGGTCACTTGTGCTACTCTTTTTCCGTTGCAGCTATGCTTCTGCCGATTCCATGCCAGAACAGTAGCGCGCTGACTCACGGCAATGCAGAGCAAAACTGGTGCGAAACACGGAGAACCGGGAGAGCAAAGAACCATGAGAAAACCGGAAAAACCACGTGTGCACCTCGGATGGATAGCGGTAATACTTTTTGGAACAGACGGTAGCGAGCGCCACCTGCCGAATTCGGTCCAAATTAACCGTAGCGCGCCGCATTCCCTCCAAATTAATGAGCGTTTGGTGCCATTGACTAGTACACACGTTTGGCGGGACCAGATCAGCAGTTCAAATTATCCGAATATCCGAATTATCAGGGGTTGGATTAACGAGGTTTTACTGTACAGTGCAGAAGTGCTCATCGGTCCCTACCCGTGAATTGCGACGCGATCACCGAGCAAGCGCAGAAGATGCGGTTGATGCTGTCATTT
Organism: Ixodes ricinus; assembly: GCA_037355805.1. NCBI lineage: Eukaryota > Metazoa > Arthropoda > Arachnida > Ixodida > Ixodidae > Ixodes > Ixodes ricinus. The sequence goes on from JAZHYW010067192.1 coordinate 21,069, forward strand.
GCCAAGTGCAAGATTTCGTTGGACGACGTCGACGACGTGCTTTGGAAAACGTAGCAGTAATGACCGTGGGACTGACATCACCAGTACAGACGAATCCTAGTCTGGTCGCCGATAGAGTGAGAACGACAAGGAGCAGCCTCAGTTGTCGCTTCTCCAGCTTGAGCTTCCTAGCTTCAGCGTTAATGCCTGGGCATCTCATGCGCCTCGCACGTGCATGCGCAGCCAAAGCACGCCAGAAGACATCGATCGCTTGCTGGAGGCTGGGCTTTTGAAAGAGATACCCTGCTGTGTTCGCCGTAAAATGCGGCTCTAAAATGTTTTTTTTTTTGTTGGTGCGCAATTGGGTAGGGGGGGGGGTTAACTTGCAATTGAGTTGATTTACAGTCGTGTAAATACGGTAACCATAAGTGCATCTTCATTTCGCTGTTGAATTTTCTCCTGTGCATGTACCAGACCCCTCTTCATTGTCACAATGACGTTGTGAATTTATAAAAAAAAATCAGCAGAACCCATCCTTTGGGAATGATTATCTACGTTAATGCGAATAGCATCAAACGGTGCGGAGTTATGCGCGTTCGTCAGGTGGCCGGCACACTCTAGATACGCCAGCCCACTCTTGAGGCGATTCTAAATTTGTTGACACTTTCACAGCCCTGCGCACGATCTCCGCAGCCCAGCACGTGTGTTTGTGTCACTTAGGAAGGCGAGCAAAGCACGCGCCATAAGCACAAACACTCAAAATGGTACCGACCAGACTTTCTGGCGTCTCAGCTAGTCTCAAACAACGGTACTCTAAGCGGTTGTTTATATCTTTACCATAGGACGCTTTACAGCGCTGTCACAGCTACCGGTGCGCTGCGCGTTCCATGCACGAGGCTCATTCCGCTCTCGTGAGGCTGAGCACGGCCGCTAGCTCACCCTCTCCCGCGCTCGGGAGAGGGTGAGCTAGCGGCCGTGCTCAGCCTCACGAGAGCGGAATGAGCCCTCGTGCATGGAACGCGTGCGCACCGGTAGCTGTGACAGCGCTGTAAAGCGCGTCCCATGGTAAAGATATAAACAACCGTTTAGAGTGCGTTGAATGACTGCCTTCATAGCTCTGTGGTTAGCGCGTCTGCCTGCTGATCAAAGGGTCAACGGTTCGAATCCCAGCCGGCGCCGGTCTTTTTTATTTATTTATCGACCCGCAGCGTAAGAGGTTAGATAGCCAGATAGATACATAGATAGACGAAAAGTGCGTGAAGTATCCAAAGAATGCTATTCGCATTAAAAAAAAAGGAACTGTTTGTTTTTTGGTATGTATCTTAAAGTCGCACGACGTTGTAGCATCATCTGACGACCGTCACGCCGACGACGTCATCATAAGCCTCGTTTACATGAAAGCGACTTCGGCGCATCGACTTCGACTTGCTCTTCGAACGAAGTCGACGCGGCAACGCTCACATGAATGCGCACCAAGCCCTACACGGCGATGGCGCCACGCCGTGTCAAAGCTCGGGTTATGTCGTTCCGGCACCAGCCGCACCACATTTTCCGTGCATCGGATCGCACGTGGAGGCCTTTCGACGACATTCAGTGAACGTAAGATCGTGCCCGGTGTCTTCAGTGCTGTGGAAGAAGTTACGAGACGGAAGAAACATTAAAACCCAAGCATTTAGGGATCCAGGCCAGGCCGCCGGGTCACTCTGGACCAGAGGCGACGTGTGTGCCTACGCTTTGAGGACGCCTCCGCGCTCGCGCGCGCCAGACCTCGCCGATCGCGACGGACCCCGAGTCCAGAGGCTCCTGCGCCGCCAGGAACGGCATCGAGGTAGGAACTGCTAGTTCTGCGCTACCTTGCAGTGCTTCTACAGTGCTCGGAGCTCTCGGTGTCGTTCGATGGCTGGCGCCGAGGCCTTGGGACCCCTTCGACACGCAAGTCGCACTTCGCAAAGCTTGACGCTGGCCGCCCTCACCGAGCAGCTCCGCTATATTCCCGCTTACTTATGATGGCAATAAAAGCTTGCGTTTGTTATCGGGAAAAATTGCGGGCGTACCATACGGGACCGCTTTCTGCGCCGCCGACGAGGTTGGCCGCCGCCATGTTCTCAGCTGTTCACTCGCTTCCGCAGGGAGCGCCTTCCCATAATGCTCCCTGTTCCAAAATGCGATGCGACCTCCGTTTACATGGGCTGAATGAATGCGCATCGCCATCTCGATCCATCTCTGTCTAGCGACTTGAATGCGATACGCTTTCGCATTATGCCGTTCTCATGACGGCATTGAATGCGACAACTGGATTCGATGCGACTACGTCGCATTCATGCACTCAGATCGACGCCGCGACGACGTCACGGCGAACCTTTAAAATGCCAAGTGTTGGCCCTACTAATGCTATACTGTACACTTAAAACTAAGAATGAAGTGACGAGCAATTAGTGTCCGACGTAGGATGAGGTTTCGAGCTCAGCCAGCGTAGAACACCTCCCGATGCTCGTTCCACATGGTGATTCGCAGCCATCGGCGATCCGTGTCCCGTCGACAAACGCTGCGGCCAGAGGACGCCGCAGGCGATGGGGTGGCGGAGGTCGCCAGCGTGGCTTCGTGCACTACCGAAGTCGGGTCGGCGACCTCCAAGATGTCGCTGGAAGAAGACGTGGAAGAGGACGACGAAGACGAAGAAGTGATGGAGACGATCAGGGAGGCGGAACCGACAGTGCCGCCGCTCTTCGCACACCTGACGTGTCTTGTCAAGACGGGGTCGAGGGCTGGCTCCTGTTCCCTGACGACTCTGCCAACATGTCTCGGTATGTCTTTCTTTTCGAGGAGAAAGCTAGTTGGTGATGCATGTGCTAGGGCGACCAATTATCCACTCTCGAGAATGTCGGCCCTCCTGCCATCTTGGCGCTTAAAATCGTTGTTGCCAGCTATCTGAAGCTTCATCTGAAATCGCAAGAAACGGTTCCTGTCCTCCAGAAATATTAAAACAGTCAGCAAAAAAACTATTCAATGTAGCCAAAGCTTCCTGACGCCGTGTGTGAAGCTCGGGAAATCGCATTATCGAAATGTATAGGGATCGCCATTGCGCCCACTCTGCGCTAAGCAACAAAATGGCGGCGCCCACAAGAAAATCAGGGAATCCAGTGCTGTTACTTTAAGTGTAGCCTGATTGGTCGCTCTAGTATGCACTATTAATGTGTCACGGGTGTAGAAAGTATCCAGTCTAACCATGTTAGAACCTTGTGTTTTGTAAGTTTGTAAAACTTGGGGGTACATAGTTTTGTTGATAGACATTTTTTGTGGATATGCTGGTTTTTACTGGCATTTTACAGGAATTACATTTACAGGCTAAATTAACTACCGAGTGTAAAAAGAAAAGGGAAGAGAGGCTTCATCTCAACTAAAGTTTTGTGCTATGCTTAATTTTTCAACCATTTTTTCATCATTGTAAATGGAAATCTACTTTGACCTCAGCCTTATTTCTAAAAAAGAAGGCTGTGTGTTATTTCCGTTCGCATCTTATCCATTCTTGTTACAAAAGGAAATAAGTAATATGCGTCAGTATCATTATCAATAGAGGACCTCGTTTAGCGATGCATTTCTTGTTTTCGTTTTGAGAGGTGAACTAACTAGATGTTGGCATCTGCTCCAAAAGCGTCTGTGGCTGCTCCAAACCAATATTTTTTCCTGCTACAAAACTGCTACAAACGGTCAAGTTCCACTTCCACCACCGCAGTCTACACGGCGATATGAGCTCTAGGTTTTTTGCGGTGCACAGCAACGTGTAGACTACCAACCTACGAGCAAATGAACGACAGGTAGGCACAACTGCGGCAAGGTCTTTACTTGAGATCGTCCCTCCTAAATCTTCGATACCAAGTGTTGATTAGGGTATGGGTATGACAGCCCCACTCCGACGCTCAAGATAAACCGGACTATATTCGCGACTCCAGCGAACTATAGGGGGCTCGCTGGTCAGGCAAAATGGCGGACGAAAGGGAGGTCGTTTCGTCGTTCAACACGCGGACCACCATAAATGTCTTGCACTGCAGCATAAAATCACTGTTAACATGAAAGCAAAGCGATTTTTCGACGGTAGAAGCCTTCTTCTAGTCAGTGCGTAGGGATGACACGGCGGAAGCATAAAAATAATTACTAGGGAACGATGTTTGTTTTGATGCTGCCTATACGAGAACCAAGCAGCGATAGCAGACGACAGAGTCGAAACGACCTCCTCTCTGAGCTTATCGGCGTTGCATGCTACGCGGCGTCGATTTCGCTGGAGTCGTGAATAGCTGGCTTCTAGCCGTTTCCTGTAATGCACTCCTGTGAGGAAAGAGCCTCGTACAAGTGCTGCGTCGGCGTTCCGACAGACCTCGCATCTTGGGCAATCGAATGCAGGTCTCAGCCGAACGCCGTTACAGTGCTCATGTCTAATCTGTGCTCCTTGTTGCCAACCTTGACTTCCATTCCCGCCGGAGCACCATCTATCTTTGGCAGGACTCTTTCTCGGAGACGCTACATACGACGAGGTTTGCACCGTCGAAGCACAACACGCGTACCAAGTTCGTCTGTCCAGCTTCACTGCGTAGCAACGCACAACACGTTCTCTGTTACCTTTGCCAATGACAGTGCTGCAGATGGACAAGTTCTTTACTCAAAAGAAAAACTTTAGGATTGGGAAATGAATTGCTGGGGTTGGTTTGTGTGCTTTTGGCTCGGTTCAAACTCTTTTTTTAATGTTGTCGTGTTTTTTGCAACGTTTTCCTTTCGTTTCAGGCGAAGTGATCGACTGCTTGGACAACTCGCAGCCCACACTGGACCTGGAAGACGTCAAGATCCGGCTGGACTTCCTCTGCCTCACGCTTCCACCAGACGTGGAGAGGCTCTCCTCTGGGAGAACCCGCCACCCCTTCCCCCTCCTCGCCAAACATGGACGCCGAGGGTCAGCATGCTGACGACGACGCCGACAGCGTCGCTTCCCTCAGGCAAGAGCTTTGATTCGTCGAGGGGGGTCCACGGTTCCCCATTTCGACCTAAATTCTTCAAGCGCCGCGCTCGGCCAAACTTGGGCCAGCGTATGATGATAATGATTATAATAATGATAATAATAATATGGTTTATTTTTGATGATGAGGATTACAATTATGATGGTGGTTATGACGGGGATGGTAACGATCGTGCGGCTTTCCCCTTTGTCTCGAGGTAACTCGAAGAATCTTCGTGCTCTAGTCAAAATTTGACTGTGAGAGGTGTATTGTAATGAATGGGGATTAAATTTGTTTATTTTTTTTTATGTGGAACTTTATTTGTGATTAAGCTATTGAAACAAGTTGGTCGACGTTTTAGCGCGCTCCAAAAACTGTACAAGTTGGTTGTTCATGTCGACCAACATGAACAACCAACTCGCCCAATCTGAAGTTCTATTGAAACAACGTTTGTAGCGTTAGCTACACTGGCCGAGGATGAGCAGTTTTCGCGTGGCTCTCATAATGAGCCGTGCTCATTACGAGAGCCACGCGCCCGCGTGGCGGTGGCTCCTCCGTTGCCGCCGCGCGCTTGCATAATGAGCACGGCTCGCATAATGAGCACGGCGCATGAGCGCGCCACGAGCTCCGCCGCCGCCGCGATCCGCCACTCGCGACCGCCTCGCCGGTCTGCGCCTTCCAGACGAGTGACATCATAGCCGCGGCAGACGCACTGGCGCCGCCGCGTGCCCAGCTATGCGCCTCCGTTTCGCAGTAGCCAAGTCTGACGCTGCACCGGAGCCACTTGATAGCGACTCTCATTTTGTGCGCATAAGCTCACGCTACGTATATCCTGGTGTAGCCGAACTAAGCCACCGCAATTTTCTTTGTCTTGTGGTCTCACTTGTTGATGGCTTATAGAAATATATGTTTAGGTAGCCTCTGTTTCCATTTCCATCTTTGTCTCTGCAAGATGGCAGATCTGTCATTTATCCCTGCTTTTTTTGGCGGACGGTGAGATCTAAGTGAAAGTTTTTTCAGTAATTGTTAAGAATTACTGAAAGAACTTTCGCTCCGACGACAGCAAAAACAACGAACTTGCATTTCGAAGTGAAAATAACAATGAATCGCTGTCACCCGATGGGTTGCGTAAAGAGAGCGACCCTATTGTGCAGGGTAGCACTTTGTGCGGGGCACCGTGTTTCTGAAAGAACCATACAAACAAAGAGTTCTAAGCGATAGCTTGCAGACAGCAGTCAACCTTTTAATGTAAATCAGTGTGTCCTCGGTGAATAAATGCACTTCATAAGGCTTGGGAGTCTTGTTTGCAACGTCTAATATCTAAAACAACAAGCTTCAACTTTTTTTGTTTTTGTTTTGTTACGTTTGAGATTTGCAGAGGTTTTGTGTTGAATCCCCAGCCAGCCCTAAACGGGTTATACGTCTCCGAAAGATTATTCTTTCGTAGTTTATTTTGTTAAGGAACAGAATTGTTTTATGAGTGAAACAATGCGTAGTAGGAGAGGAGGAGGAATGCTAGTCATAAATTTGTTTTAATGCGAATAGCATTCTTTGGATACTTCACGCACTTTTCGTCTATGTATCTATCTATCTATCTATCTATCTATCTGGCTATCTAACCTCTTACGCCGCGGGTCGATAAATAAATAAAATAGACCGGCGCCGGCTGGGATCTTCGAACCGTTGACCCTTTGATAAGCAGGCAGACGCGCTAACCACAGAGCTATGGAGGCAGTCATTCAACGCACTTTAAACGGTTGTTTATATCTTACCATAGGACCGCGCTTTCAGCGCTGTCACACGCTTCGGTGCGCGCGCACTCCATGCACGAGGCTCATTCCGCTTCGTGAGGGCTGAGCACGGCCGCTAGCGTCACCCTCTCCCGACGCTCGGGAGAGGGTGATGTAGCGGCCGTGCTC